>JANHOG010000748.1:0-12221 GCA_027627325.1 Phlebia brevispora
GAGGTGCCGACGGCGAATTCAAAGGAGAACAATATTCGCATCAAGATCACACAGTTTGGGCCATAAGTTTTAGTAGACATATTACTCGAGGACGTTAACGTGCTAGAAATGCACTACGTGTGGTACCGGGTGCAGCCGCTTTGGATCAGCTGTGGCGGTGGCCGCGGTGATCGCTGACCCAACTACTGGATGTTTACGCCTCGTTCAAGTTATACTTCCCAGTACATTGTCTCATGTTTTTGTATAGGGTGCGCGTATTTGTGCATTTGTATGCAGTTTACCTCGTGTCAGTGGTCGCTGCATACAGCCACGGGTCAGAGCATGAGCCAATGATACCTGAATGGAAACTAGGCATGGTGAACTTTGCATGATGGTTCGAGGGAGCCAATGAGACTACCGTCAAAGATTGCTACAACACAAAACAAGAATATAGGTTCGTTTCTTTGGTCCACGGAGAATTTCAGGGATTCAAGATCGGTAAACTGCCCAATTATGTGCACTAATTGACCACAGCCTTAGTGAACTCCGTATTGGCGAAACCAACTCTACTGTGGACGGAATCTAGACATGGGTAAGCAACAAATTCCATCCAAGTGACTGACGGTCCTCACCGAATATACTGTAGAAACGTTCAAGGAACACTTGCCCGTTAACAAAGTCGAAGCCCGAGCCTGTCGGAGTACCGAGAGAAGAGATAACCAGATAGATTTTAGTTGGGTCTATGCCGAGAACAGCATTCAGTGCGCGCTACATAGAGAAGGAATTGAGCTACAGAGGTCGGCAAAAGATGATGAAACAGCGCTGACCGGCCATATTTGAGCATTAGGCGTGAGCGTGAACGTCGCACCTCCAATATTGAACTTCAAGTCGGCAAGACGGTCATACTGGTCCTGGTATATATACAGAAGCCCCGTACTGTTCTCAAATGCAGCCCCTGTGGCATCTTGGTATCTGCTATAAGCGTCTACAACACTGTATGTCAGACATGTCTCCAACAGTGAGGATCAAGTGGGGGAACGGATTCTTACCGGATGTGAGGTAGACAAGTGTAGTGCCAGTATCCACAATTCCGGCCGTCTCGGTCAGGATGGTTTGGCCTTTATAATATACGGACTGGTTAATCCCCCAGTATCGCGAGGCGGGGCTTGTAGTGGTAAGGGGCCTAAGTGAGAAATTAAAGTGAGTCTACCCAGATGAGCACCGCTGCATTTCACCTGCTTACACGTAGGTTATCGGTCCTATGAACTTGCTAGGATCAATGCTACCAAACATAACTTCGCCGTTCGTGACTGGGGCAGTGTCTGTAGGCTCAAAGGAGACTGCGATAGAACGGGCTGGAATAAGGCCTTGTTGGAACGCGTCGTCAATTACTGTGCAGACCATCAGCATCAGCATCAGCGAGAGACACGGCAGCGAAAATAGGATGGAAACACCCACCCGTAGGGATTTCTTCACCGCTGGTAGTTGTACCGTTGGTCAGGTCAATTGGTCCAAGACTGGAATAAATGTTAGTTATTCGCGCACGTCGTCATAATAACTTTGAAAAATACCCCAATATGCCGTCTTCAGCAGTAAAACCTGCAGAACTATTTGCAGCCACTATACCTTGATTACGAATAGCGATCGGGCCGATGGTGACCGTGTCGATGTATTCTTCGCCAGTCGCGACTCCGGAGCCATAGCGCAACAGCTATGAAACAGAAGGAATCACTCGACGCAATGGCAGTAAGCATACGCGACACTTACCGCCCCAAAGCCAGTATCCACGCTCGATGAGGTGATGATGGGGGGCGCCTTCTTCACAACGGTAGATATGACATATTTAGACCTCATATACTAGAATAAATACTTCTGTTAAAACTTGTAGTATTGACTGAAGTACTGTATACATACAATTTTTGAGAAATCTATATGTTATGTACGTCCATGAAAACTTGAAGTGATTAAGGTTGTATAGTGTGCGTATAAATCAGAAGAATTGATTGAACAAAGACTGCTTCAATATTATTGAAATATCCTAAGTGAAAATACTAGTAGAGTTTACGCGAGAAATACTGCTAGTGATACTAGAAATATATGCGAGGAAGTATGCAGCACAAATACTTCAAATTTTTGCTCGCTTCATCGTGCAAAATATAGTTCAATAATCTTTGCTTATAATTCTCGGAGGGCGAGGATCGCCCATTGAGCGCCCACTGATTGCCCGTTCATCGCCCTCTGAGCGTACAATGAGTACCTGCTCAATAGCTGCCCGATTTACGGGCCTACCACGCCGCCTTTGAAGTAACATAGCATTATCGTGATTACATGAAGACATGAAGTACATTTAACGAATTAGTCCAGTCCCTTCGCGCTCGAGCATTTCCATGGCGGCTCTTTGTCTGCTGCCTTGTTTGAATGTATTCCGCCACGACCAAGCTGCCTTGGGGCCTGCCTTTTCAGGATCGTCCGAATGAATCTCTTCTCGACGTGCTCGATACCAGACTTCATCGCGCCAAGACCAGAAGCCCCATGAATCCCGCTCGAAGGTGTCTTGCTTCGGCCACCAGGACACATCGCTCGCACTGTCAACAGCTTGATGACCTAAGAACAGAGGTGAAATGATGACTAACCAGTAGTACAACAACACTTACTATTAAGGACGTGAGAGACCCCGCATATAAGGTCACACTCAGCTTGAGAAAGACGGTCATCCACGGCATCTCCTTCAGCAAGCTTGATCGTGTGCTGATAAGTGCGAGAACCAGACGGCCCGAATAATACGTGCTCGAGGTCTAACACCTCAACTGCAATTCGCCACACTATGCCCCCCATCAAAAGCGCTGCACGAGCATGCGGTAGCCGGAAGAAGGCTTCTACCCGTTGCTTGTGGAGAACGTAGTCATTCCTGCAGAACTTGTGATTGTACGGGAAGACATCATAGTGGACAAAGGGAACCTCTGGAATTGGTGCGACTGATGACGACGGGACATACATTGTCCGGAACGGAATGCCGCGTTGAAGGAGCTGACGTGCGATATCGGACATCCCTGGGCCCCATCCCCGACGCAAAATTTCTACAGCTGACGCCACATCGTGCAATACGATGAACCAAGGTAGTTCCTCGGCTATTGTCGTCTGTACACGATACCCGAGGACAGCGGAACTGCCAGATCGCAGCGGCACGATAGTACAGTTGGCGTTCCGGAAAGGCAACCGACCACTAATGGGTACGAGCTCACACATCGTCTCCTGAGGATACTTGTGCTGAGCCATCCTATTGAGACATGCGCCAATGACTTTACGATACGCGTCGGTAATGTTGTCCTTTGTGCTGAAGAGCTTGAGCTGCTTTGCCTGCGACCACTCGGGATCAGCTTTGACGGAAGGCTCCGGAGAGGACGTAGGTGTCGACGAAGAGGGCGTTCCGGCTGACGGGGGCGTGGCAACATGGGACGAGAGTATATTGGGCGACGAATGTGCGGGAGATGAGGCAGACGACGTGGAGATGATGACGGACGAGGACGGGGTAGACGTGGTGGACGAAGCGGACGACGACGAGGCGGATGATGAGCAGGCAGCCAACGGAGAGCACATGATGGACGACGAGTCTGCAGGGTTAATGAACCCAAAGCGGTAATACATGTAGTCTGAGGCATCGTCACACTCCCAATCTGTGATGTTGGCGGGCTTGAAATACTCCTCGAACTCTTCGTTCACCTCGAGAAGAATAATCGGTTTCTTCTTCTTCGTCGCTTTCTTTTTCCTGGCCGTACGGGGCAGAACCTGAGTATTACCTGTGGCGGACACCTCAAGTTCGGCTGACATCACAGGGCGTGGTGGCAGGGCGTGTGTTAGCGGTGGAGGGCGTAACGGCAGTTCATGTCCTGGTAGCGTAGGACCCGGCAGAGGGGAGGGTAATCTGGGCGGAGTACGTGGTGGCGAATCATTACAAGCTTGTGGAGATGGCAGCGCGCGAGGAGGAGTACGTAAATGTTGTGAAGACAATGCACGAGGAGTGACGAGCGGTGCTGCAGGCAGCTCGCGACGAGGAGTGAATGGCCGTGGTGAAGGCGACCTACGACGAGGAGTGAGAGACCGTGGGGGAGGCGACTTATAACGAGGAGTGCGATCTCGTTGTGGCCGATAATGATCGCCACACCTGGGTGGAGGAGAGGCGCTGCGCTTTCGCGAAGACGGAAATGATGAAGGGCCGGGAGAGCCACCTGAGTCATAGTTGCGACGCGCAGATGGATGATACCAGTCTCTCTGGTCGTGTCTGTCTCTTTGAGAAGAGCCGTACCTGGTCTCGCGCGAGGGAGTGCGGCGACGATTGTCGATGTGTCTCCTGTCTTTGCTGCGAGCCGGAGAGTTAGACGTGAGGTCCGGGGCTGAATCTGCGTTGTGCGAAGTGACACCTGGAACGGGATCAACTTCCATACCGTTAGACACTTCGCCTGGATTGCTCTGTATGACGCCTTGAGGCTGACGCTTGAAATACACCTGATATTCGCGAAACTCAGGCGGATCGTCGTCTTCGTCATCTTCATCCGAGTCAGAGCCGTAAGCACCTGGAGGATGCAGCTGCAGACCCTCGTCGGCATCCGGGGGTCCATAATACTCTGGGCAGATATGCCACGCATCGTCCACTGGGTCATAGAAGGACTGCCAAGGATCAAGGTCCCTGAACAGGGTTCGCAAGTTTTTCTTGCGAAGTTCGACATTCCAAACAGTCTTGCGCTCCCTGGTTTCGTATGGCTCCCAGTACCACGCTTGGGTGACTTTGGGTGAAGGCTGTTCACCGGCATTCTCCCGGAGATGCTTGAGTCGTTTGGCTCGATTGCCAGGGCTTTCGACCTTTTCCATCTCAACGAGCCATGCTCTCGTGATGTCAACAAACTCTTTGAAGCTGCAGTTCGCTTTCGATGGCTTCTTGGCCCTCATCTGTTCTTCCTGGTTAAGCGTCGGTGTCTCGCTCGACGTTAAAGGAGCCCCCCAAGAAGAGTTGCCCCAGGAGGAGGTGCCCCAGGAAGAGTTGCCCCAGGAAGAGGCGCTCCAAGAATCACCCTGGCCGGAACTGGAAGTCCAAGAGGACACCTGCGATTGACTTGCCTTCCGGGCTGTATATTCGGCGGCAAGGCCATCAGACAAGCGCTGAATGGCACTTTGGACATGCGCTGGGAGTGGGAGATGACCCGATAGTATCTCAATGTCAACCCGCTGCAGCGGGCGCCGGAAGTAGAACCAGAGAGGAAGGCCAGGGGCGAAGGTGACTATGTGCGCCGCAAGACTCAGCCAAGTCACTCCTGGTCCCTCGAGTACGTTATGCACGTCGACGTGAGCGCCGACGCGACGCGCGTTCATGTTGCACACCCACGAATTGCGCAGGGTGTTTATGAATCGCGGTTCAACGGGATCATGCTTGTACAAATGTCTTAGCCAGCCCGGTACAGCCATACCCTTGTCCGCGCTGCTCAAGCACCGACAAATGAGGTATGAAGTCCACACCAGAAACGCCCGCAGCTTGAATATGGAATGCCCCAGTGCAGTCTTGACCTCGCTAGGTTTTGCATACGTGCGCTTGTGGTTGTCCCGATGCTGCAATGGTTTAGGCAGGGTTTGGATGTCAAGAGGCTGCAGAGCCGACTCTTTCGTGTACACACGGAGCCGGCTGTCTATCTTGTTTAACTGCGCCTCGATGTAATCCAGTTCTGCAATCACTTTGTCGTCCAGATGGTACTCATTGGGGCCTTTCGCTTTCGCAACTTCAACGACGGGGCAGTCTGCGCGCGACAGAGTTAACACGCTCAACGCACCCTCATGCCTGGCCTCTTCTGGAGAAAAGGCCGTCCAAAAGAAGTTGTCCCAGCCGAAACGACGCGTCGCGTGGGTGAAATGGGTGACGTTGTCATCGCACCCCGGAAGAGGAATTGGTTCTGGTAGCTCGGTCGTGTTGATGGAGACGTAAAATGCTGGATCCTTTGACTTAGCCAACCGCTCCTTGATATGCACATTATACTGCAGCTCCCGTTTGACAGAGGCCTGAAGCTGCTGAGACCTATCGGCTTAGGGTCAGAATATTGGAGCAACAGAAAACAAACGTTCCTAACTTACGACATTGCAAGGCCGCACTAGCTGTGAGCAGTGAAACAGATGTACGTAGCAGCCCGTGAAAGCGCTATCAAATGCAGGTATGAGTGCTATACATTCGCGGTCGCAGTACGTAGTTTATCAGCACTCACCGGAACCAGATATACGTGCTGCAAGGGTGGAACTTCTCAGCGTGCGAGCAGAAGGAGGACTAAGCGTGATGTTTAAATAATATGAGCGTGGCCGTGTCTTACACAATAATCAGCTAAAGCTAACTCACCAGGGCGAGGACAGAATGCAGTGCGTGTACTGGGTTTGTGGGCCCGACAGCCGATGCGGCGACCACTTTGAAAGAACTGCGCGAACCAAAAGACCGCTAGCGAGAGCAAACGTCGCCAACTCCAAGGCCCGAGATCGAGGTCTTCACGGGCGACAACCGAAGGATTTGACTGGCAGCAGTGAAATCGCTACCGCCAAGGATGGGCCAGGAGGAATTTGAGACGCGGTGAAAGGGTTCGGCACGGCAGCAGCGAAAATCACCACCGCCAGAAGAACGCGGAGGAATGGTTTGGATGGCAGTAGTGAAAATCACTACCGCCAGAGGACGAGGATGAATGGTTTGGATAGCAGCAGTGAAAATCACTACCGCCAGAGGAACGGTTTAGATGGCACCAGTGAAAATACACTGCCGCCAGAGGAACGAGGAGGAATGGGTTGGATGGCACCAGTGAAAATCACTGTCGCCAGGAGGCTCGCAGGAAAGGGACAGAGGAAGATTGGGGGTAGAGGAGACGACGCAGACGGAGGAGGATGGTGGTGGTTAGGTTAAAGGAGCGCAATCCCGGAGACGCCTATTTGTATGGACGGCGATCAACAGCAGCGGGAGCGTCCCAGTCATTGGGAATTGGGGGCACGGCCTGGAACGATCAGTTGAAAGGATCGTCACGAATGGAAAGATGAACGACAGAGAGGGTCGTTTGCGCGAACCTCTCCGCCAGCCCCCGTCATGGTAGGCGGGAGTGAGCGGGTAAGGCGCCTACTCGTGAACGACCTCAGCTCATTCGCGCAAATCATCGCCCACGCATTGCGTATAGCGCCGAGGTAACGAGGATCATCATATCCTGGGTACCCTTCTATTCAATTGTCCACGCTTCTGTATGCACCACACGCCGGAATTCAGATGTATATACATATATTGCATGAGAAATACGAATAATGATGTTTCTACTACGGCGGTATGAAGCTGGAGACTGGCAGCGCATTGAATTCGCATCGCGCCCATGGCAGGTCTGGGATGAGTACATACATACAGGTCTGGGATGAGAACATACGCGGCCCCGAAGGAGTCCTCCCGCCGGGCAGCGAACACGCCAGTAGTACAATCCAGCTGCAAGACGCACAGTCAGTGACAATCACACTTTCTTCAAGACTGGAGGGCATGTTAGGGAGCGGAATGGGCTAGTCGGCGCAGTGTGTGCGGGGAAGCTTGACGCTGGTACGATGAGGCGACAAAGCGATATTGAACCCGACGTTGGGGGCTGAGGCGTCCGTTGCTCGAGTTGCGGGGACGGTTCCTTCACTACCGCACGCTCCAGAATAACCAGGTCGCGGTCGTCCTCAATGTCACTTGGGTGGTTCGACTCCACCAGCACGATCTCCTCATCGCCCTCCGTGCCCAGCCCATCCTCCTCGTCTTCTTCGGCAATGTACGCGCACCTCTTCAGAGGAGAGCTCTCCTGTCGGCAGTGCGGTGTTGGTGAGGGATTCTTTGATGGGTCTTGCTTGAGGATGCGCAAGTTCTCCTGCGCACTCGTACTCGGGCGCAGCGTGAACACTTAAGCAACCTGAATCATCGACATGCGCAGCGCGCGCCGGCGGGGCTAGCGCTTGAGGGTCGGCTCGTTATCCGTGCCAGGTATCGCGAAGAGGGCAGTGCGGAACTCCTTTGATAGGTAGCACAATTGGAAACACATTCCGTGTATCTCGATGGCGGAGACGGACCTGGCGGCTGACGTGGTAGAAGAGAAAACGGGACAACCGTTGACAGAGAGGACGTTTGTGCCTAATACGAAGATCATGAGCTCACGGAGCGCGAGTAATTATCGAATAACTCACATAGAAATATGGCTGATCATGCGATTGCCCACGAGTGGCGGACAGGGTAGCGGTGAGTTCATTGGCTCCTGAACTGGCGAGAATAACTTCGAGTAACGTCCGAAAACTGCCCGCGTGGTAGTCGCGGGGCCTACGACGATGTTCTGCCTGACGCTGCTCGCATTGGACGCGTCGAAAACGTAGAACAAGACAGCCGGGTAAGCAATTTCGTCGGACGACGAAGGAGGCGATGCCTCGTGGTGGATCATTCAACAACAAAGCTACAGCCCATTCGTGATTCTAGGGGGAATAACGGATTGGATGGCGCGTTACACTCCCGCAGTTACCAGACCATGATTCTGAGTTTCCGTCCCCCGTCCGAAACGACGACTCGCGAAAGCGTCAGTCAACGTCTGAAAGATCCGCTTCATCCTCATACGCTTGCAGTTGCCGAAATCTATCGTCTGGTGAGTACAAACCGACACTTCACCATACTTGTATAGCTAATCTACTTACTTTGATGTTGTCGCGGCGGGCGAGGAAGTCTCCGCAACCTAGTGGCCGAGAGATCGTTTGGCCTGCAAATAACAGTGAATTACGATACATATGCACGGAATATAACTTTCTAGCTACATACCTCCCCATATTATAGCTTGGTGTCAAGTCCGAGGTATCCGAGGATGAGAGCGGACTGGAGGCAGCGATTGGCACGCGCGGATCTGTATAGTTGGGCGCTCCATCGTGAGCGCACGTCCAGACGCCCGTGTTGAGGTTGCCCAGCGTAGAGGAATGCAACACGGCCGCCATACCTAAAGATCCTGAACGGTGGCTGCGCGCAATTGTAGATGGGACATCCATGGTACTGGCCTTGACCAACGCGTATCAACTCGCCCTCCGATTTGCACACTTCGCAATCAGATGTCTGTAAGTGCCTTCTCTATTTTATTGCTGAGTACGTACTCGATGAACTAGGCGGCGAGCGCGTCTAAGGATCGATGGACTGATGCCTATTGCTGACATTCAGGCACCAAAAGTCGACTGTTCCGACACCAGAAGCGACTGGACCGATGTTTAGCAGACACAATTTGACTGAATGTGAAAACAAACAACAAACCTCGTTCCCGTCGTAGGCCGCCTCAGCTGCATGTACACAATTATTCAAGTGAAAAGTCGAGAGTATACAATGTAATAGACATTCTGTACTTGGCGTAGCTATCGGAGTGTATGTCTCACGTCTTATTTAAGTTTGAGGCACAGTAATGCACAACACCAGCATCGAACTAAATCGTATCAATCCCACCAGGAGTCATTCCATGAGTTTAGATATCAAGGACTGAACGGGACAACTCACCAGTCGGTCGTTGGATCTTGCCGTCACAGGGCCTGGTAAATCTGCCACCGCCGCTATTTGCCACGAGGTCATCATTCCTTGCTGTTGTGAGCGGCAAAAAAGCCTCCCCACAAACCGAAGACCTTTGTCTTGGTTAAAAAACGCGTCGGACTTCATAGACCTTCTCGGTGAGGGAGGCAGAGTTGTCGCGAAGTTCGATTCCTTCTTCATGGAAGTCAGGGCGTGAGGGCCTCAGCCGGGCCTTTATACCACAGAGAATATCAGGAGAGGCTGACTATCACGACAAGGACGGACTTACAAGACACAACGGGCGCGGACTTTATCGCCCTGCAGTACAAGAAGGGACAGCGCTTGGGGAGGAATGGCGTGGATACCGGGCGGCGTGGAGACCCTGCACACAAATCAAGGTTGAAGAGCCTTTTGGAGGCGGCGTAAGAGATTGTTGGACGGCCGAGATTGGAGGAACCGAAGCCAGAGAGACTCCTCAGCCGCCAAGGGAGAGGCTGCAACAGTGCAAAGCACTATCGCAGATGAAGCGGAAGATCGGCGAGAGCAGAAGAGTGATGAGAGCAGAGGAGAGACTGCAGCAGTGCAAAGCACTATCGCAGCCAGGACTTTGGGCAGCGACCAACATCTTCGGTGGCAGAAGGACTTGGGGAAGGGGCTGCAACAGCGCAAAGCACTGTCGCAGATAGAGAACGGGGGGGAGAGTGGCTGCAGTAGTGCAAAGCACTATCGCAGATGGAGCGCATGGGATGGAAAATGGATGCAACAGTGCAAAGCACTGTCGCAGATGGAGAGTTCGCTTTCGCAAACTCCCCAAACGACCCTCGTCGTGGTGGGCGGGAGTGAGTAGCTGAGACGCTGGGCCCTGGGAATTAACCTCGCGCGCGCACNGGAACGGGCGTCTAAGACTTAGAAGTTTCATCGCCCGTCGCCTCTGATCGTCGCCCGCCCACTTTCTCCTCTCTCCAACGTCGTCCTTGCCTCAGGCGACAGTGCTTTGCACTGTCGCTTCCATTTTCCTTCCCATGGGCGAAAGTGCTTTGCACTTTCGCCCTCCACGCTTCCCAAGACGTTCACACGGGCGATAGTGCTTTGCACTGCTGCCCTCCAGGCCCCTTCAAACCCGCCGTCCGCCGATTTTGGTGGTCGCCCGCTGACCTTCTGTTTCCTCCAATGTGGTACTTGCCTCAGGCGACAGTGCTTTGCACTGTTGCTTCCATTTTCCATCCCATGGGCAAAAGTGCATTGCACTTCTACCCTCCACACTCCCAGGACGTTTGCAAGGGCGATAGTTCTTTGCACTTTGGCTTTCCATGTCGCTTCAAGACGACCCAACGGGCAACGCGGGACACTCCCATTGTCTTCCAGGACCTTGCCACCGCCGGGCCCAATACCTCGTAGTCGCACTGGTCATACTATCTCCCCCTCTCCTGCTCATCCGCATCAGCCGCTCTGCCTTATCAGTCTAGCGGGCCTTCGTCTCTGCTTGGGACTCTCGTCTTCTACCTCGACGTGCTCTTAGTGGTCCATCGCGCTTCCCCATCGCCCTGCGTACAGCGATATGCATCTTTTTCCCGCCGCAAAGTTCCCTAAGGTCACCTGTTCGGCAACCGTGAACATTTAGTTATCTTCAGGTACGTATCTACATGATGCTATGTCCTCCCGCTATAATCTCACTTCAGTTCTACGCAGCTACTATGTCCACCTATTGGAAATCCTCCCCAGATGGGTCGATCTCTAATTGTGCCTCCTCGTCCAGCGAAGCCCACCACTCGTCGTCATAAAAGGCTTGTGCGAGATTTGGCGATGCGCAGGTTTCCTACTTACCAACTATCCTGATTGTACGGCGAACACACCCCGCTGGCAGATTCCACCTCAACGTCTGCGATCCTTGAATTACTCTGGAAAGTGTGTATCACAAGTATACATCGACATCGACATCGTCATCGTCATCGTCATCGTCATCGTCCTCATTCTCATCGCCTTCTGGAACATCTAGCGCTACGGAACAGGTTTCTCCCCAAACATACCGCTGACGGATCTTCACAGTGGCAATCCTGCCCTGTCGTATGTCGGACAGACCTTCTGTCCGTTGGCCCCACATTGTCGAGTCCGAAGGCGCATTGTATACGGGTACCAGGCTACGTAGCAGGTGCACTGGGAGCGTGGATGGTGCAAGTTGATAGTAGTAACAAGAACTGCGTAGATGAAGATCAATGCCTGCATAATCTTGAATATAAGTTGGGTCGCGTGCGCGGATTCTTTCGATCGACGGTGTTCTTCCCTGTGCTGCCATATGCAAATAGACTGGTTTCCTTCATCTGAAGACGACGCTGTGACTATAGTGACCACATCGGCAGTTGCTACGGTCTTGGTTCTCCATCAGCATAGTCCCACCTAGTGATATCGGTACTTACGTCGACCCACTGTATCACCTCGGACTTCGGATGTTGCAAATGGCAGACGAGTTGACCGGATTTCCTACCGAAAACATAGACTCTTCCACGATCGCTCCCACCGATGATATACTTGCTGTCCTCCATAAAAGCGACCTGCTTGGGGAGTCGCTTGAACGGCCGCGAAGTTGGTAGCATCCTGATGACGTCTCCTCGCGGAAGTTTTTGCAGGGCAAACCCTTCGTCCCCGGTGTCGATGACGAATAGCTTGCGCTTTCTGTCAACAGCGACTGCGCCACTATAAC
>JANHOG010000749.1:0-12220 GCA_027627325.1 Phlebia brevispora
TTGTACTGCTCCTTTAATCTTTCTTATCTTTTGTTTGTTTTTGTTTTTTTTTTTGTTTTTTTTTTTTGAAGAGGTGAGGGGGGGGGGGGCATTTCTTTTTTGAGAGGCCCATTCAGAGTTCAGAGTGTGGAGTTCAGACTGTTCTCTGCTCCCATAAGATCGCATCCACCTGAGGTCGCGTCCACCTGGAGTTGAAATCGGTCTGTGTTTCACAATCACGTAGTCAGTTGACGAGCAAGCAGCACGATGCTTGAAGCAGGGCACACCCCTATGAATGTAATATTGTGAATGAGTGTTCTTGATCATGTTTGACATACGGCACTGGAGTTCTTGCAGTGGATGTTCTTGTGCACCACCAAAGGATGTGACTGAGCTCCGAATCAGGCTGCCTCGGACTCGGAGTTTGTGACGGCAGTGCTCAGCATCCATTTAAAGGGAACTCCGGACTCCGAAACGCGGAGATGTCGGAGTTCGGAGTTGTTCAGATGAGCCCTGCTCCAAAACTTGTTACAAGTGCCAGCAAACTGGCTTCGAATAGGCACCTCAGCAAAGATTGTCCAGAAGAAGCATGCCGGAAGACATGTTACAAATGCCAACAGACTAGCTTCGCATAGACACCGCTTCACCATTGGCCATCAAGCATGCTGATGATCATCACTCCGAATCAGACTGTCGGAGATTCGGAGATTCGGAGATTCGGAGATTCGGAGATTCGGAGATTCGGAGATTCGATGTACTTGTGCTCAGCATTAAGAAAAGTGAGCGCTGCTGGGTTTTAACTCCGAACTCCGAACTCCGAACTCCGGAGTTTTTGGAGTCCGAAGTGGTCCAGAGGAACCCCGCCCCAAAACTTGCTATAAGTGTCAGCAAACTGGCTTCGCACAGACCCCAATTCACCATTGGCCTTGGTAGGCATCAAGAGCCCTGAAAGTTCTGCCTTGATCTGCTTCGTGCTCAGCATTAAGAAAAGTGAGCGCCGCTGGATTTTAACTCCGGAGCTCCGAACTCCGAACTCCGGAGCTCCGGAGTTCGGAGCAGGTGCTGCTTGGCTCGTCCCTCGTTGTATCCTATTTTACTCCCTTCTTCGATGCTGCCATTCGGAGTTCAGACTGTTCTCCGTTGGCATCAGATCCCGTCCACCTGGACTTGAGATCGTTCTGCATTTCACAATCACGTAGTCAGTTGACGAGCAAGCAGCACGATGCCTGAAGCAGAGATGTATCGACTGTCGATGAGATGGTCTATTGACGACACGTCCATCTGAAGTCTGAAGTTGCGAAACACACTCAAAGATGTGCATGCCTATGTCGTCTTGAAGAGTGGCACCTGTGACATGTCTAGATCACACAGTAATGTGAGAGCTGTGCACACACCTTGCTGTGCTGACAACCATGATCGAGCAAGTGGAGCAACGCAAGTGCAAGGTGGCAGTAGTGCACACCTGAGATTTCAGACTCTCTCATGCACTGTCGCATGCTGCACACAACTGGTTGTCACGAAGGGAGAAAGATCAAAACTGACTTCATGGTGGGGCATCAATGACGTCGAGTCCTAAACTTCTCAGAAATCTATCTAAACCTGATTGACATCCTCTCAATTGTCATCAATGACGATGCAAAGGCTGTCAGGGTCAATGTGATCTCGCAGTGACACAGAACAGTTCAGACTCTGAATGCCACTCGCTTCCATACTGATACGCAAAAAAAAAACCCTACGATGAAACTGTGTTCATCGATCGTCCTGAGATCTGTATTGGTTCCAGTGCTTCCTGTCTGAAGTGATGTACCTTGCCGTTGTGCACCTCTCAACATCACATCAGTGAAGGTGTCTCCACGTTCTCCCCTGCACTCAGCGTTCTCTGATTCTTTTGTTACTTTGAGCAATGAATGACAGAAAGACAAAGACAAGGAGCACAATAGCCAGCGCTTGCTGAGCTGCGATGTGCACTTTCTCTGAACTCTGAACCCTCTGAACGCCAGACTCCAAGCAGGATCTCAAAGGTAGAGCACCTCAGAGTCGCACAATCTGAAGTTCAATCTGTGGCACATAGCAGCGAATGTATGAGTGCCACGCAGTGTACAACGCTGGGAGTTCCAGCATCGTGCAACGAAGCACCCTCAGAGGCCGCAGTGGTCATGGGTTGGAGCTTTTGGAATGTGCTGTCGTCCAGAGTTCTGTTCCTCTCTCCATCGATGCATGTCAGTATCGAGCGGTCTGGAGGTCAGAGCTAGATGCGTCCAGAGTTCGGTCTCTGAAGATGCACAGAGCTTCGAATGCGATCAGGACATTTGGAGAACGATGGAACGGCGTCGATGAACGTTGTATACCTCACCACGCTGTACAGTGATCGTGCCGGGAGCATCCCTCCCTCGTGCAGGTCAACAACAGCGACAGCGTCCAGTGTTCAATGCTCCAAACTCCGAACACTTCGATAAACTCTGAACTCCAGCTCGTCAGACTGCGGAGTTGCTGGTGGTTGCACCTTGGTGTACTCCACTTTCCTTCTTTCCTTTTCCGTTTTGTCGAAACGGTGCGCACGCAACTCCGAAGCCTGGTCCGGTTTCAACACTCCGAGCTATGACTTTCAAACTCCGAACTCGGGAGGTTTCGGAGTTCGAAGTGGTTCCGAGGAGCCCCGTCCGAAAACCTGTTATAGGTGTCGACAGACTGCCTTCGCAGACATCTCGATTCACCACTGGCCCTCGGAGACATCGACAGCAATGATGTGGCGTGCTCCCGATTGAACTGTTTGATGACTACAGTTTGATCTGATCATGCTGAGCATAATTGGACGCAACGCCTTCAACTTCGGTCCTCGGTCGTTTCGGAGTTTAGAGCGGCTGGCATTCAGATCTTTCACTGTCCCATTGTACTGTAGTCCGCTTTTTGATAGCCCCATTCGGAGTTCGCATTCGGAGTTCACAGTGCAGAGTTCAGAGTTTGGATCATTCCCTGTTTCACACCATGTACTCAGTCTGCCATCAACCCAACCCAATGCTCCGAGCATGGCACACTGCTATCGGCACCACATCGTTGGCATGTCTGCTTCGCACCTCTGCTGCGTCGCTTCACCCTCCCTCTCGCATGTGCAGTCGCGTCGTTCAATGTCTGCAACAATGCACATCGATGCGGCGATGTGCAATGCAGCACCTCAACGAGCGAGGCGCGCACACAACTCCGAAGCCTGGTATCATTTCAGCACAACTCTGTCTCCAATGTTAGACAGAACTCCGAAATCTGAACTCTGAACCTCAGAGTTAGAGACGGCTGGTGTTCAGAGTCTCCCTCGCGGTGCTCTACTGTACTTCCTTCTTCTTGCTTTTTTTGACAGTCTCATCCAGAGTCTGAAGTTCTGTGTTCGACCTGTTCTCTGTTCGAACGTAGCTATTGTGTCCCATGTCGAAAACATCAAATTGAACTCGCTACGGCGAGCTACTCACACCGAATGTATGTCGTCGCTGTATGAGGATGCCGAACATGACTCAATGCTGCGAGACGCACTCGCAACAACCGCCTCGCATTGTGTTGCAAAACAGCAGAGCTTTCGTGTCTGATGCGTTCCAAATCTGAGACCATCCGCAGTTCTGGACATCCACAGTTGAGATGATATGAAGCTCTGAGTTTGCACCCCACTCTCTCCTTCGATGTTCTTCAGTGCCGTTCATGAACGTGATCAAACCTTCCACTCCAAATCACCAAATTCCCAAGTGGCAGTCGGTCAGCGAGAGGGCCACTGCAGTCATGATCAGTCAGAGAAGCCTCGCTCCAACACATGCCGCAAGTGCCAGCAACCTCGCCTTCGCAGTGCATACCCCTCTGGTACAACTCTGTTGTCCTCCGCGCATCCTCCTGTGACAACAGTCGATGAGATACTTGACATGCAACATCGCTGGCATGCTCTGATGTCAACCTGCTGTCAGTCCTTCACCCTTTGTGAATGCTGCCTGCAAGCACCATGTGATGGTGCATGACAAGGTTTCAAACCTCCAATGTTCTCCCATCCAAGATCGTGCTGTCTGTCACCTGCCGTCCTTTCGCAGCTGGCACTGTTGAATGGCACAGAGACGAGGCAGAACTCTGCACTTCGAGCACGCCCCAGCATTCTGAACTCTGAACACGAGAGCAGTTGAAGCTCTCAATGCCATGAACATCATGACGAGCGGCACCGATGAACGGTGCCGATGCGGACTTACTTTGTGATGAAACACAGAAGGTGTGTTTCATGTCGCATGCATCTGAAGTCTCCGATGATGTGGAGTTCAGAACCAACTGCTTCAGACTCGGCGTTCGACGTGCCCATGCTCAACGTTCGTGCGAGGGACCGCTGCTGAGTTTTAGGCAGAGTTCTGGACTCCGATCTGTCAGACTCCGGAGTTGTCGAGAGAAGCTCTGATTGAGAACAGGCTCTCAGTGCCAGCAGGCCAGCTTCGCATAGATGCCAGTTCCTCATTGGCCCTGAGCAGCATCAAGTGCACTCGCATGTGTTTCGCAGGTTGACTGTTCGTACGATCTGTTTAAGCACCTGTCTGTATCGACAGAGCAGGGACATACGGTGGCGCCTCGCTTTCTGTCCGCCGACGATAAGCAGCAGATCTCAAATCTTTCCAATCCCACAGCAGTCAGAGTTGTACTGAAACTGTACAAATACTCCGGGGTTGCGCGTGCGCCTCACTGCGCCGCGCTGACGCCCATGATTGAGCAAGAGTGGCAACGCATGCGAGAGGTGAAAGTGGTGCACGTTCGAGATCTCAGACACCCTCGTGCACTGTCGCATGCCACTCGCAGGGGTTTGTCATGAAGGATCAATGATCCAAACTGACTTGATGCTAGGGCATTGATAACGCTGCATCCCAAACTCCTCCGGAATTTATCTAAACCTGATTGACATCCTCTCAACTGTGAACGATGTATGACACGAAGCCGATCAGAGTCGATGCGATCCCATGGTGGCCAAAGAACCGTCCAAAGTCTGAGCTCCAGGCGCTTCCGTACTGACATGCAGAGAACACCCTGCGATGAAACTTGGTCTGTCGATCATCCTGAGGTCTGTATTGATTCCAGTGCTTCCCGTCGGAAGTGACATACCTCGCCGTTCCATGCCTCTCAACATCGGCGAAGGCGTCTCCACGTTCTTTCATCCGCTCAGCGTTCTCTGATTCTCTCGCAAGTCAGAGCATCGAAAGCACAAACAGAACTCTTTCGCAGCTTGAAGTATTGCATAGCAGAGAGGCAGCGCAGGCAGCCAGTGAAACACCCGGGGCTTCTTGAGCTGCGGTGCACACCTCGTTCGACGTCGAAACAGTTCGAGCTCTGAACTCCGAACAGTATCTGAAATGTACAGTACCCCAGAGTCGCACGGTCCGGAGTTCAGTCCGAGACACGCAGCGAGGAATGTATGCGTGCTGCGCTGCGCATAATTTCGAAGTTCGAGTGTTGAAGCTTCTGCAATGTGCTCACGTCCAGTGTTGGGAGCCTCCCTCTCTATGTGTACGTGTGCATGTTGAGCTATTCGGAGTTTGAAGTTTGATGCATTCAGAGTTCGGTTTGAAGTTGCACAGACGTTGGAATACGATCGGGAGTTCTGGAGAACAATGCAACAATGTTCACGAACGTTGCATACCTCACGACAGTATACGATGATCCTGCCGGAAGCACACCTTTCTCATGCGTGGCAATGATGGCGACAGTTTGCAGCCTTTCAAACTCTGAACACAAGAACCTCCGAACTCCGAACACTTCAATACATACATACATATATATATATATATATATATACATATGCATATGAGAAGCTGTTTGGACCTTAAAACTGCTGTGACACTTCGAACTTCGAATGTGCCTGAACATTCCAAACTCTGAACACGAAGAGGGCTGAAGCTTCGGATGATATTAATGGCACTGATGAGGGTGTGTTTCACAACAAAACTCTCAATGTTTCATGTCACATGCCTGAGCAATTTCGGAGCATGTGAAGTTCAGACAACAAACCATCTCAGCTTTGGAGTCTGATACGCTCGTGCTCAGCATTCATATTGGTCACTGCTACTGTGTTTCAGGTGAAACACTGAATTCTGAACTGTTGAACTCTACAGTTGCAGTTGTTGTATTTTATTAATAGTTGCAGCGAACATCATGCAAGTGGTCAGCAAGAAGGGCATATCGGGAAGGACTGCCCAGACGAGCCTCAGTCATAGCGAACTCTCGGCTGACGTATGGCACCCGATCGCACCAGAGTTCAAAGTTCTTGAGATCAACATTCTCTGATAGCATCGAAAACATACACTAACTCCAGATTAGACTATCTCAGATTCAGAGCATAAACAGCTCGTGCTGAGCATTCACATAAGTGAATGCTGTAAGCTCTAGGTCAAACTCCGAACTCCAGGTTGTCAAACTCCGGAGTTGTGCAGAGGTGCCTCGCCTGGAGACCTGCCACCGATGCCGGTTGACTGGCGTCGCATAGCGATCTCAGCAAGGACTTTCTGGAACATGCTACCCAAAAGTGTGTTGCAGATGCTGGCTAACAGGCTTTACATAGATCCCAGTTCACCATTGACCCTGGGAGGCGTCAAGTGAACTCGCATTTCTTTGACCGGCTGAATGTTTGTACAATCGGTATGAGCACCTATCTGTATCGACAGCGCGGCGGCGTACAGTCGCACTTCTATTTCTGCCTGTCATCGTGTATGCATCCTGCTATATGATAAGTTGATGAGGTATTTGAAACGCAATATGATTGGCACTCTATTGTCAAGTTGCTTTTGATCTTTCGCCATTCGTGGTGATAATATGAGAGTAGCATACAGTGGTGCATGAGGGAGTTTTGAAATCTTGGAGATTCTCCGCTTTCAAGTCACACTGACTGTTCGTTCAAATTCCTTCGCAGGTTGAAGTGTTCAGTGGCTGACAGACAGGGCAGGGAGCCAAATAGTCACGGTTCGTTCAGCAGAGGTGTGCATGCATCTGTGCTTCGGAGTGTTTGCACATCGGTGAGACGGTCGATGAATGATGAGCACATGCCGAGCGGAACTTGAAAGGATCTGAACTCGACCAACATTTTCTGCATCATGGACAACAATGCCGTAAACGCCATCGGAGTCCCTGTGGTCTCATGCAAACAAAGGCCAGTTCGAACTTCGAACTCCGGACGAGATCTCAAAGGCGGAGTGGAAAACAAGAACAGCTCTACAGTAACTCTGAAGTTGCACCGTGCGAAGTTCAATATGAAATGCAGAATGGCAAATGTCTGAGCACCTCACAGTTCTTGATAGTCTGACAAACGATGAACCGACGGCTAGCACATTGGAAGCGGAACTAAAACCAATGCGAACTTCTTGTGCATTTGCTGAATTGTGGACAATAATCGACGTTTCCTGAACTGCAGCCAATGATTAGAATCACCAGAATAGTTCCCCATGATCGGCGTTTCTAGAATTGTAGACAACGATTTCACAAAGGTCGCCACCCGTCGACATGCTCTCATGAAAATGAAGAACAGTCTGAACTTCAGATGAGATCCTTCTAGAAAGGATCTCCAACATAGCTTCGAATATTGGAACGACCCTCACTTCACAGTCAGACAGCAGCTCGGAGTTCTGTTCAACACACGAAGAGGCAAATTCTATGAATCCAAGGCGGCAAACGTACGCATGCTCAGCGGAAAATGAATCAAACTCCGCCTCTGAGGCAGTCTCATCTGAAATTCATGTGTGTGTCTGTGTGTGCATCGTTTTATCTGTGTGTCTGTGTGTCTGTGTGTCTGTGTGTCCATGTATCTGTGTGTCTGTGCTCATTATTCATTGCACCTGAAGAACGTCGAAGATGCGTGTAGAGAGACCTCAAAACTCCGAACTCTGCATATCCTGAGTTCAAGGGTGCACCGACGTCGGAGCTTCCGTGTCTTTTCGTGAAATGTCTTTGCAGCACATCAGAGGCTCAATAATGAGAGCTTCTAGTGTGTTGTGCATTCAGAATCCGGAATATCGAGGTGCCGCATTGATGCAGCTGAGGCTCAAAGTGTGTCATTGGGGCTGCCTTCGCTCTATATGTATATGTTAGTATTGAGTTTTTGAGAGCTCAGAGTCTGATGCGTTCTGAGTCTCGTATGTTCGGAGTTTGCATCGTGCAGCGTTTGCTGCATTCGGAGTTTGCTCCAACGAAGTGAATGATGATTATGAACGTTGCATGCCTCTCAGCCCCATGCAACGATGACATTGAAAGTGAGCACAGGCACACCCTGTGAGCTCCACGTCAATCTGACCTTTCCATTGCCCTTTCCATTGCTGAGAAAGGCTTAGCCTCTCAAACAAAGCAGCGGAGCTGCGTGAGCGCATCACCACTCTGATATTCGAATTGATCAAACTCAGCACCAGCTCTGTCTGAAGAACGTACTGTTACTTATGCGGGACTACTGATGAAGACCCAGCTTTGCGTCTCCGTTGACTTCGTTCAAACTCCGAGCCAGCTCCAGACCAAGGACATGCTGATGAAGACCCAGTTCCGTATTGGCATTTCCATTGATCAAACTCCGGACACTCCGAACATGAGACTACCGATCGCATACGCTAAACAGAGGACACGTTAGCATGCTGCACTTTATACTCACATAGCTAGACTCTGAGGAAATACACATTGTCTCAACAACCTTTACCAAGTCAGAAATTACTGTTAAGTTTAGAACGCCAGACAGAGTCCTGAAGTGGGGAACAGAACGGAGGTGCGGGGTCCGGGCATGGAAGGGCCAGACCTCGAGTCGGAGAGTCAGGAAATGGAGTTCCAGGATGGAACTGGATAACGGAGGGCGTCGGCTTCAACCTTTGAGATTGGTTGCGCCTTTCCTAGGCACCAGCCCTGTACTTACGCAGAGACCGGATACTTAGAAATTACCCAAGAGTCAGGCGGAGATCGTGGAACGAAGTTCCGGAGGGTCGGACGAACGGAGGGAGTAGGTATCGAGGAGCTAAGTCGATATTCGAACTGAGGAGGTAGCTACGACATTCGGAGACATATATACTACTTTGGGAATGTAGTGCTATGATGTGCATAAGGTAGAACATAAAGGGAATGAGATATCGCTGAGAGGACACAGAATGATGGATCTACTGATGCAGAGAAACATGAGGTCGGCTATGCGAAGTGCAGAGTACAGGATTCGGAGTCCGGATGTGCTACAGTGGAAGTGAGCATGGGAACATGGGAGAGGACAATAGAACATCTGTAAGGACAATACCACAATAAGAACTATTTCCACAACTCTCGTGCTCAGAGACTCGGAGGTGGAACATACGTGCAGAGACAGGGCGGCGTGCGAAATGCTCAGAGACCAGAAGTCTGGTGAATGTTAGCGCTAGCCTGAAGGGCAGAGAGCGTAACAATTGCTCCGACCATTTCAGACCAAAAGTCTCAAACTGTTTGAAATGATCTAAACATGTCCGGAAAATGATGCTGCAGCTCAGGAACAGTGGCCGGAGATTTCGGAGTAATACTCCGAACATGCTACGGCGTGCTCCGAACAGTTCAGAAGAAACTCCGAACTGCATTATTACAATGTCTGTGCTGTGCCCAACATAAAGAATTCCAGCCATCAAATGCAGCAGAACTGCTGTTGACCTGAGCTGATGGCTGCCGCATTTTTGAGCAAGAAGGTTTAGAAGATAGGCAATGTGAAGAGGATCATGGCCTTTGTCGTGACAGAGCAATGAAGCTGAAAATCATGCTCGTGCACAATGTGCTTGCAAACGTCAGTAAGTCAAAAGAATAAATTGAGAGCAACAGATATGCTCTTTCATCCTACATTGATAGCATGCTTAGCCTCATAGCTGCAGCCAGTTTATTGAACGATGATCATTAAAATGCAACATGCTCTAAATATCAGGTGCCGACATCAATCAGACACCAATCAAGATGCTTAATATTCAAAGACAACATTTGTTCAACAGTACAGCATATTGCAATACAAAAAACTTACATAAATGAACAAAGTGACTGATGCATAATAATTTCATATTCTTCCATTCAAACGCTTCCTAGCCATGAGCATTAGTTTGGCAAAGAGTGCATAAAAATTAATCACTTTATAGCAAAAGCATACAATATGTTCAAAGCAGCTATGAGCACTAGAACATTAAAAACATTGGTTTTAAAATATTAGAAAGCAATTAGTTTGAATGGAGTTATGTAGCAATTTTAGAGCATGTTAAGCTCTGTTCTTTCATTAGACATTTATATTTATTTCACCTTCAGTCTCTGAGATATCTGTGCTTCATTCTGTCTCTATGTGTTTGTTCAACATTTAAATCTTTGAGCATGGAAGTTGGAAGAGTGGTTGATATCAAAATATTGTTCTTACATGCATTCTATTGTTCTTTCCTATATTTGCATGATGCTCTTTATTGTAGCATGTTGAGAGTCTGAATTTAGAAATTAGAACTTTGCATAGCTGTTTCTGCATATTGGGACCTATATGATCTTGTACTTTCTTAGCAACATCTCATTCTCTTCATGTTTCACCTCATGGATTTCATAGCACCACATATTTAAAGTAGTATATATGTCTTCAAATGTTGTAGCTAGATCATTAGTTCAAATATCAACTGAGCTCCTCAACACATACTTTGTTTGTCTGTTTGAACTCAGAGAACCTTGTGTTACAGTCTTTATCAAACTGCTTAATAGCTTTTGAATATCTACTGCATAAGCACAGAGCTGGTATTGAAGAAAAGCTGAGACGATCTCAAAGATTGACATCAATGCCTTTTATTATTGAGTATCATTTCAAAACTTTATGATTCTATTCCTGTACTCACACTTCTGTGCTTGATCTCTGCAGCTCCACTTAGTTTTCACACTTCAACACACCACTTGACATTTAAATGTTGGCAGAGTGCAGCAGTGCAAAGTATCAAAGATTTGAAGTACAATTCAAGTGAAGATTAACTTATGAAAAGTGGCATTTCTACTAGTGTTTATACTGTATGTGTATAGCAAAAATACTATAAGCAGAATCATAGAGAGTGCATACAGCAAACAGTAAGAGTACAAAAATTTATGCTGCATGTTTCAAATATCGATGTAGAAAAATGCAACACACAGCTAGAATTTACAGATCTACAGTGCAAAAACAATAAAAAATAAAAAATACACAGAACTCAGAAACAGAGAGGTCAAAAATTTGATGTCATTTTGCGTATTCTTTTGCATACTCTAAAACTACAACACAGTGTGCAAATCTGAAATAGAACAAACTGTTAAAATTAAAAGTGTTGTTAAGCAACATAGTGACCAGAAGCTGTAAGAACAAAGCTGTAACTTTGAAACACACTGCAATAACAAAACTTTAAAGCAATATATATATATATATATGTTGATATTATAAAAGCAAATTTTTAAGTTCCAATACTGAACTAAAGAAGTGTGCATCAGAGTACATAGAAAAATATAATTTGTACATTTCAAAAAAAGTGAATTGACATGCAATAGAAGGTGAAGAGAAGAGGGTATAGCAAAATATGATCAAAGTTTTAAAAATGAAATAAGTGAAAAAATTGCATTAAGCATTCAACATGATACAAAATGAGAATTTAAAAATATGCAAGCTGTAGAATACAAGACCACGATTGTTGCAGGGGAGTATGTGCAGAAATGAAAAATAGTATAAAAAAAAGAAAAGTGACATAAAGGCAAAGTCAGTCTAAATACAATTAGCAAATGAGAAAGAGCAATGTATTGATGCAGACCAATTGAAATAAACTAGGTGAAAATCACAGATGGTGAGAGATATTGTAGTGAAAGATCAAAAACTTATAGATGAGTGAAAATTGACTATAGAGACAGTGCTATTTCTATTTGAATGAATGTATATATACAATAGATTGCTAAAAACTATGAGCTATGAAAGTGAAGTTGATGACGTAGATGAAGTGTTTTTGTATGCATTGACAGCATGTTTTAAACATGAAGAATGAACAGTACTTTAAAAAGTGACTGTTGAAATACAAGATTATAAGAATGTCAATGTTTAGATGAATATAAATAAAAAATGAAATGCAAGTTATGTTGAAATCAATGTTTAAAAATAAGAAAGAGAGTTTGAAGCTGGATAACGAATGAGTAATACTGATGTATATGAACGATGCTAGGTTGAATAATTACGATGAGACCAACCGTAGAGTATTGAAAACAGAAATGACAATGAGAACAAAGTACGTCAGAAACAGGAGAA
>JANHOG010000075.1:0-29566 GCA_027627325.1 Phlebia brevispora
TGTGGTTGTATGAGCACGGGCTGCCGCCGGTCGTGTGCAATTAATTTGCATCGCGCCGCGCCTGTCGAGATTGATTGGTATTGGTCACCTTTTCCGGATTATGCGTCTTCGTTATCTCGTTGTATTTGTCGAGGGTTCGTTCAGTGCGCTGTGCTGCTCGTTGAGCCGTTATACTTGGGTTCCCAGCTGTGATTATCGTGTACGATTATATTGACAGACATGTTATCGCGTGCCAGGCATGGACATGGACATGCAATCCGATCGGTGATATGCTCCGTGTCGCAGCTGCAGATCAAAGGGACCTGCGACGCATCTCACCAATCGCTGCCGCCACTCCTCCATCGATCATCGACCATCTTCTCGCGCAGATGTCCGGCGAGTCTCTTGTACCCCGGCCAGATGTTCCTTAGCAATCCTGCTGAAGAAGCCGTGTGCTTAGATGCCCGCGGAAGCCGGGGTCGTGCATGAAGGGGTAAGCAGATTATGGCATCTGGGAGATCCTCGGTCAGCGCGAGCAGACGCAGGACGTCGTGCTGAGTGGCGTGGGTTTGAACTTTGTGGGATGATGCACGCGTGCACGCGAGTCCAGGGATGCAGCAGGACCGTGACTGACCCGCGTCATCGAGCCTGAGCCGCTGCACGAAGGTTCGCCTTGGTATCCTCACATGACAGAGGCTGTCGGACAGCACCCAGTACCCAGTACTCATTACTCGCGGTGGCGCGGTGCGGCTGTATCATAATATTTTCTACGCGATGCACGACAGGACGCCGTCGTAGTCGAGCGGTACAACACTAAGCTAGACCTTTATATATATTCAACGTCCGAAATACACTCGTAGGAGCGTAGAGACCTGCTACGGCGGATAATACAGCATCGCATGACCTGCATGGTAGGATCCAAGAAGCCAGCTTGTGCAGTTACTATATACGCTATCATGAGCACTGGGTACTATAAACGGCCGGGACTATGCCGCAGCGTCCGATATAGGCTACGCTTATAAATAACGTGACGGGCCAAGGAAATGGGGAAAACGGTGTTCTTGAGTAAGGCATTAGACCATGTCCCAATTTCGGAAATTGCCTCGCGAGGAAACGCCTCTCGCGAGGTCCTCGCGAGGTCTCGCGAAGGCCCGTGGAGTACCTTTCCCACGCTCTGATTGGCTAGAAACTAGCGCCTAAGCCCTCCGCGAGCCCTCGCGAGGTCGCACGAGAGAGGCCAAATAATCGCGCGCTATCCCTGCCCTCGCGCGGAAGATTCCGAAATTCCGACATATACACACACTAATTTACCCTTGGAAGGACCGATATTCTCCCTGGACTTCGCCGGGTAGCCTGTCGTTGTTCTCAACGTTGAAACGACTATTGTTGATCTCATCGGTGAATGGCTCTTGAAGGACGTCCTGTGCGGTGGGCTATCGATCGTGTTCATGCATTACAGTTTCACGTAAGTATATGATTACCGCACCTATTCTATTATGCACTGAGGTTCTGCATGCTCACACTGGCGTTCCCTGTTGGTAGCTGGCAAAAGTACCACCGCGCAGTTCACGGAGTGATGAACATCCGCGACGTTCAGGCATATGGAGTGATACGACGCGCAACGCTGAACCTCGTAATGCACTCGAGGTGCCAGACGAATGCAGGTGAATTGTAGGAGGTATGTCATCACTGCCTCGTTGATCGGTGGCACTGTGCTTCTTCACGCTTGACTCTATGTAGAGCGACTACTGCCGGAGTTATCTCTATTATCTGCGGCAGCGCCTTGACACGACGGAACCTTAATCACATCATAGATACCATATGGCGGCTGGTCGAGCTGTCATCACGCCCCCGTCGCGCCTCGCAGAGTCAGGGATGTATCTTGTGGAGTTCTTGCCCGCCTTACTGCGGCTGCCCAACTGGCTGGCAAGGTGGAAGCAGAACACGCAGGTCCTGTTGGAGCGCTTTGGCAAGACATTTCTCGAGTTCATGTAGGATGTGGCTGTGTGTGCATTCAAGTTCCATTCTAGCCTGCGTTACCTCCAAAATGAGCATATTGACATCGGCTTGCTTGTGTGAGTACTGCTTTTCCTAATCTCTACTGCCACTTCTATCAGGTGCTTGATGAAACATTTCAGAACTCCTGCAACCTTCGAATGCTCGATAGGCCCTCACTCCCAGATGTACGGGTTTCGGTGGGCGCCGTCGGTGCTTCAGGCAGTTACTCACCTGTTTAGAATGCACAGCTTACTCTCAAACATGCCCAACTCCGTATATATCACCATGGCACATTCCTACGGTCAAATGCAGGTTCTTCTAAGAGATGGAAGCCGATGAGTCAATGCACGAGGCGCGGGCATCTCTGACGCCGCACCAACGTGAGGTGATCTGAACTTTACCTTGGTCTTTCAGCTCGTTGCCGAGCACTGCATTGCACGGCCATCAGGATAGCAAACGTGAGTTCTCGAAGCAATGAAGCCCTTTGCATTCATTCCCCGAGTTGTCAATATGTGTACGTGGGATTCTGAATGCTTCTGCGAACCGATATAATCGAGACAGCGATATATGAAGCCCAGGTGGCACCTGTGTGGAGCCTGCCAGCGGTGATTTCACAGATTTGACGGTAACACGATAACTATAATTATGTTACAGCTGCATCTTTGACCCCCAACGGCTGCTTAAGGAAGATTGAGAGGTATATATACCGCGGGAAGCAAGAGCTCATACTTCAGAGGGACTACCACCGCATCTCAAGCTCATTATTCAGACCTCAGATATAGCACAATGTCCACTGACCCATCAGACTCAGCTGAAGTTACTGTGTTTGAAACCAAGTGTGTGTGCTTTCTATGTCTTCTTAGACCTGTCCAACCTGTTATTTTATCTGTGTGTGGTCAGCTTGACATTTGCGTATAGCTCATGTGCTGCTCTAGGTGAGTAGCAATGTTCCTGCGCCATCCATTGAAACTTATCATGTTGAGTTTAGCAATAGCTGCTTATGAACATCTAATCACACTGAAATACGAACACGAATTCCTATGGCGATGCAAATGGACAGTTGCAACCTGGATCTTCATCATCAATCGCTACATGTTGTTGATCAGTCTCGTTGTGCAGGCCCTGCCCTTCAGTCCTCAGGTATGTGGTTAAAAGTGCAGAAATCGATCTGATACGCTGAGCGGCTTGAGTTCAGACGTAAGTTCCTTTCTTTGCTTCTGAATACCTCGCAATCATACCTACACACAGATGCTACAATATGTCTCTCAATGACTTCGTTAACTTGATCATCTATATTCCGATTATTATTTCATGTTGTACGCCCCAGCTCTTATTTTCTATCTGCGCTTACGCTCACAGTTCTCGCCTCAGTGTTCCCTGCATTGAGGGTCTTTGCATTGCTCGATCGTGCCTATTTCATTGCCAGTCTTGTGGGCTTACTTGGTCTTGTTGGAGTGATCATTGGCCTGGTGAGTACTGATGTCTCCATGTGCAACTGCTTGAAAGTCACGGTGACATTGGTCCTCTATCATAGTATGAAGACTGGCACGACATATATCAATATGTCGATGATCCGGTCCTTGGCTCATCATGTTTCTCAAGTCCTTCTGTTTCCGCTTCAGTGGCCTTCGAGTGAGTACTGCCTTTCTCTGTTTGACATTATCTTATGTCTTTTGTAACCAAATGCTCAGCTGTAAGTAAACTCTAATCTTTAGCATGATATTATTGACTTGTCATACAGTCAATCTGGCGGGTTCATTGACAACAATAGCTGCAGACATTATTGCGATAGTGACAATATGGGTCAAGACATATCGTCACGTCAGACAGGCCGCCTCTGTTGGAGTGAATGCTGGCTTTAGTTCAGTACTGATACAGTATGGTGAGCGATTATATTCCCTGATGTGCTGCAAAATGATCATTGTGCTGCTGCAGGTACACTGAACTTTCTGTGCGTAGGCGTGCCTTCCATATGGCACCTGATTTGACTGATGGATAAGTCCTACAGCGTACTTTTGGTGGTCAATATCCTTCCCCTTATAGGTTTCCTCATCATGCGTATAATGTCATTATACCTCACACGTACCGCTAGTGACCATTGACAATTACTAGACCTCTCTCAATATTTTTGTTGATGCAATGGGGGTATTTTCGACAGTGTAAACCATTCAGCCAGGGCTCGTCATTGTTATATTGACAAAAACTTGATATAGACTTCCAAACATTGTGATTTCACGGTTCCTCATCAACCTGCGCAAAGTCGACTCACCGGGGTCAGATAACATGTCGCGCTTCTCACAATTCTCAGTGCCAAAATTCTGGATGCCCTCAGGCCTTCCTGAGGTTCTTGGAAACTTGGGTGAGCCTTTAGAAAATGGCACAGAAATTCAGGAAGACGATGAGCCACTCGCATACAATGGTGCAGAATACTGCGAAGTATGTTCTAGAGAGTTGCGGTCTCAGGGAGACCATGAATGAACACTATACGTCATGTTCACTGGGAGTGGTAGTAATCGGATAGATGCGCAGAGTGGAATATAGAACCTTGCTTGAATCTGATGCACGAGTAGTTTCTAGGTCTCGCGGGATATGTCTACAGTCTTAGTGTTCGGAGCAACTTTGAACGGTCCGGCGCATCGACGGTGCCGATGCAGTATGATTCACAGGCAATCGTATAAGCGGCATATATTTACAGCTGCCCACGATAGTCATAGCGATCAGTAGTACTCACTACCCCTCAGCCTGCGACGTTCATGTTCACGGCGAGGTCCCGCGATGCGTGTTCTACAACAGTTGCCTTGTTCATACGTGTGCAAATGATCGGCATTTGCCAGCCCTGCAAGCACCAGACATACCGCGCTGCAGCCGCACTACATGTTTCTGCTCCTCCACGACGACCAAGGATTCACTCCGCACCTCTTGGGCTTTATCTTCCCATTCGTACCTCTCAGTCGTGTCTCATCTGTGCTTGACTCATATATCTTGAATACACGGACTTTGCTAGCCGTTGTCCCTCATCCGATGCGCGTTGAGGTTGGATTCCCGCAGATATGGAACAGTGCAAATCACTGGGGGTGAGCAAATGAGCTACCCTACGCGTGAATAGGATCGAATGACCATTGAATTATACATGCCACTGCCAACTGCCACACATGGACATCTCGCAGGATCAGTTCGTAATGACGTCGAGCCCTAAGCCGACGCGCGAGGCACCACACTCAGCGACCTTGTGCCCCTTCATGTCTACAGTCAGCTCTCAGCGTCACCCTCTCCTCACCTTTGTGGCTCGAGTTCCAAGCCAGGGTTTCTTGGACTTCTTCGCTTGAGGCGCGCGACCAGCGCCTGGTCGAATACACTTTCCCATTGCTGCGTTCGTCGAGAAATTAGATAGCGCGCTTTAAAGACCAAGTATGAAGACGTTCCAGTTAGACTTCGGGCCATGGTTAATTAAGTCATGCGTATGTCTGTATTGACTTAGTGCGATTGACATGCTAATGCCACCAAGATCCTAGCATGACTCATTCCACAACCTCCACTAGTAGATAGTCAATACAAAGTCAGGCATAGCTACTCATTAAGTGGGATTTGTGTTTCTTCTCGATAGTTTGAATCACTAATATTGATCATAGTGATGAATGTTGTCATTTCGATCGGATAACGAAGCACCTTGAATCTTGCGACTGGAGGACTAAATGAGACGCTTAGTTGGTCAAGATCTCAACAAGATATCTGAGCGTGTCGGCGCCCGATAAACGTCAAATATCGTAGTCGTATGTATTGGACACAAGTGATACACGTATTGCTGACGAGAGTTGACACACCGTGGCATGCGTTGTAGGATGAAGTCATGTCGGAACCTTCAATTATACCAATGTACAAGCGGAGCAGAACCCTGAACACGAGTCTGAAGAATTGTACGATGCACGCCACCTTTGCAGTATTCTATGATACGGTTACTGCAGATAAGAGCATGAGGTTCTCAGACGATGTGGTTCAAGTTTAGTCTGAGTCCCATGACACATTCTCACCAGCTGACATAGTTTGCAGCCTTTTTTCAGCATTTTGTTTTCTACTATCGGCACTCTTGATTTTGCAAATTCGACTTAAAAGCCAAGCAGTCAAACCAGTGCCTGCAGTCCGCAGAGGCATTCTTTCCATTGTCATGGCTGGGTACTGGACATGGGCACCCGCCGTCCTTTCCGTGATCATTTTCCTCAAGTTTATACATATTGTGCAGAGAACAGTACGCCGCAAGAGAATCATGCCTCCGGGTCCTGCAGGCCTGCCATTACTGGGGAACGTACTCCAAATAGGACCTCTGCCGTAGTTCAAGTTAACTGAATGGAAAGTGCAATATGGTATAGTAATCCCAATAGCCTGCCTATCAAAACTGACACATCCGTTGATTGACATATTTAGGTCCCATTTTTTCCCTGAATCTCGGCGGCCAACCCGCCGTAGTCATCAGTGATGTGAAGATAGTCGCGGACCTTCTGGGTGAGGTGTATTAAGAAGCACCACTTGATTGCTATCTCACTTAGTGTCAGACTGTCGATCGATATGTTATAGCGGCAGGCCGCGGTTTGTCATGGCTGGCGAGGTTCTTACGAAAGGCATGTTTTTGCCTCTACTATCGGATAACTACCGGTAAGGCTTGATGCAGATGCCCTGTGTGCTCGATTGCATTGGATTAAACGAGGCTCACTTAGGTGGCGACAAATGCGCCGGGCCATTCACGACGGGATCAATACCGATACTCTTACTTCTGCCTGCTCCCTGCAAGCAGACTTATCGGCATCTCTCGTCCTTCGTATCCTTGAAGATCCCACCCATTTCAAGAAACACTTCACCCACACCTCTGGATCGATGATGCTTCACACGATCTATGGGTGGTCGTCGTCGCGAATTGAGACAGACGGGGAGCTGGTAATCAGAGCCGCCGGGGACTTCGTGCAGCATGTCATGCAGATGATGATGCCACGCGTGCGGCTCGTGGAAATTGTCCCTGCGATATTGTCTCTGCCAGAGTTCTTAGTGGGGTGGAAGCGCGAGGGACAAGCTTGGTTTGAGCACGACTCGCGAATGTTTGTGAGTTTGCTGGAGGATGTAAGGTCCGATGTGGTAAGCTTTCCGTATTTGTAACCAAGCCCCTGTTGATGATTCTACGTTGCCATACAGCGTGCAGACTTCTCAGAGGAATGCCTTGGAGCAACGCTTGTCAGAACTGAAAAGCGAGGCCTGAATACCTTGGAGCAAGCTTGGACAGCTGGTACAGCGCTGTAAGTCCCCTCATCGTTGTTACAGACAATCTCATCAGGGTGCATCACCAGCGTCAGAGGAGCTGATACAGTACGTTCTGTCTATGCAGCCCATTGATATGGTTGGTCGCTCATGATTTCAGATGGCTACGGCAATGCTAGTCTTCGTCCTCGCTATGCTACTCCACCTGGATGTCATGCACCGTGCTCAGCAGAGCATCGATGCCATAGTTAGCCGCGAAAGGCTGCCCGTGATGGCAGATAAAGAGAGATTGCCTTATCTCCAGGCAATTGTGAAGGAGATCCACCGGTGGAGGCCGATCACGCCACTCGGAGCTCCAAGGGTATCTTCTCAGGTGCACATAACCATGATGTCGAGACGCAGGGATCTGAGAAGTTTTCATTACAGGATGATTGGTATGAAGGGTATTCCGAAAGGTGAAGGGCTTTTCGTTTCCATCAGATGTATACTGAGAATCGCACAGGAACAATTGTAATGCAGAACGTGTGGTCTGTCCTCTCGTGTTCATGGATCTGCTGCAACCTAATGAAGCACACTGGCGTTGTAGGGCGATCAATCGTGATCCAAAGTACTTTCCGGACTATGACGTTTTCCGCCCCGACTGATACCTCGATCCGTCCGGCCAGCTAATTGACGTTTTGCCAGAAACACATGGCTACGGTCATATGACGTTCGGTGCAGGACGTAGGTACGGCTTTTCTTGTCACTCTCTTGTTACATGGTGTCGTGACAACCATTTGGCATAGGATATGTCCCGGGCGGGAGCTCGTCAACCAAGCGCTGTTCATACAATGCGCAACGCTACTTTGGGCATTCAGTATCGAGCCCGTTGCAGACGAGGATGGACAACCCATTATGCCATCGAGCACAGAGTGCGTGGATAAAGGACTCTTTGTGTACGTTCAGCTTTGTGTTCACGATCTAGCCTGCGAAAGCACTCAAATCTGATAGACACGCTAATTGTAGGCAACCTGCTCCGTTCCAATGCAGATTCACTCCACGTGGGCCTGAGGTCGCATCTGTCATTCGAGCCACTACCCAGCAGGACGGTTAGGGCAGATTCCTCGCGCCCTTCACTCTGCCGCATGGCATTTATCACTTGGGGGAGTGGGCCAATGCTGGCAGGTACGATTTCTGAGTGTCAGAAATATATTTAATAGTTATTTTTTATTTTATTTTATTTTATCTATTTTAACAATTTAACAATTTTGATATCATATACTACAAGAAGTTAGAGATTGCTATGCACTTTAACAAAAGAGTGAAATAGAATTTTAGTTCACTTTCATCTGAAAGGGCATTTTTACTACATAGCATGACTGCTTCTACATAGCTTGAGCTAGGAGGTGTCCTTCCTGCATAGCTCTACATAGTGTGAGGTAGAGCTGCTCATGAATATGCCATCATATGCATCATATAAAATGAAATTCAGATTGTTTTCATCAGTTTTCACCATGACTGCCATTCACAACAACTTTTCAAACAAGCTCATCAATCATGAGCTCAAAACCTATAAATACAAAGCTGGTTTTTGGTAATTTTTGGTAAATTTTAAATAATTTTTAGATAATTTTTGCTAATTTTTAGATAATTTTAAGATAAAAAGTAATAAAAAGTAATAATTAATAATAATTAAAAAATATTAGCATGCATTAAATTATTTCCAATAAAGACAGTTTTTCAGATGTGTCATTTCAACCTCTGCAGAGATCAATTTGTAGTTTGTCTGCACTTCATTTTCTCAGGTGAGTAATTTGCTGTAAGCTTTTATGAACTGAAATGTCAGGCATTTCTTGTCATTAAAGTGGCAGAGTTGTCTTACACATTAAATGGAGGGGTCACAGCAATATACAAGTAAGTCACTCCAATAGGCCTGGTCTTTGTGCAAGTCATATTGCTACATTGTTCAATTTTTAGCATCTTGGCAGCAAAAGACTATGTTCAAAAGTGACTATAGGTCATAGCAAGCCATGTCACTTAATAAAATATTCAGAATAGCCCACACACACTATGTTCACTTCAATAAAGTTTATGAGGTGTGTCACGAAAAGCTTCACCTTTCAACAGAGCTGTCCACACAAGAGAGACTTTTTTCAAATAATCAATGACGCTCAAACAGTCATCTAAAACTCACACTAGCCAGAACAAATTTGCAATTCATTAAAGTTATGATGAATGAGCACAAGATCATCAGATGTATGGTGTGCATATGTATAAGAATTCATGCTCAGGTATCGCATATCAAAGTGAGCAAGGACAAGAGAGTTGAAGACAAGTATTTTTATTTATTTATTTATAGTCAGCAACAGAGACTAGCTAGGTAAGACCTTGCAATCTATAATCTGTGAGTAATAGTTGAGGATAGTAGAGATGAGAGACTGTAGCCATGACTTCAATAAATTTTATGGTGAGCAGATTTATATACAGATGATAATGAAAGACTAAACTGAGACAGCATAATCAAAGTGCACAGCGTCCAATAACTGATGAGAGCAAGAGCACATGGCAGCAACATATTGAGAGTGACCACCATGAGAGGTGGCAGATGATGAAGGATGAGAAAGAAAGAAATATAAGAGGCAAGTAGAGTAATGGAGTTACTATCACATTCAAAAAGGGCAAAAAAGTTCGCTCAATCAAATTTATCTGCCTCTATCATGAAAGAGTCTTTTAAACAGCCCTAGAGGTACCATAATTAAGTCTGCTGGCACAAGACTTCAATTCTTCTTTAGCGACTTGTTAGTCTAAAATATCTGTTATTCATCTGCTCATGAAGGCTGAAGCTATATGGCCTGCTACACAATGTGCATTTGTGTATCATTATAAAAGATGATAGATCTGTTTTATGGTATTCTAAAGTTTATAATATATGTATGGTTTGTCTATAATTTATCCAGAATTTTCTGTATTTTCTCTGGGCCTCAATGAATATTTCAGAAATTTAGTTCAAGTATTCATCGTCTGGCATGGCAGAGGCTCGAACTCCGTGGCTCTTGAAGGCTGCGATCCACCATTGGGCCGATCCCATCACAGATCTGCGGCAATTTCCCGATACGGGCGCTTTTTCTTAACAAATCTGCGCTAATGATCCCTTTATAAGTCTTGCAATAGTAGACTGTAGTCAACGATAATAGTACCATCAGAAAGAGCTCGTCAAAGCGCCCATGGTGATAATACGAACGTTAACAAACGTTATGAAGCATTGGTTACCAGTAATTTAGCCCTAGATTAGGGTCTTTCACACATCTGGGCCCTTTTGAAAGATTAACTCGTAACTCGACCAATACTCAACCAATACACAAGATTGTAACACCAATAGAGAGCCCTTATAAACCCGCTTGAACGGACAGTAAGAGGATAAGTAAAGGAGTAACAAAATTTGTTACTCATTTTGTAGTGGGTGATCAGCTGTACGCGCGGTTTGGCGCTTATATAAGCGCTGGGTGACGTTGCCATTATAGTTTTGATTGCTCAATACAGGTAATTGTAGTACATATTTTCAGACTTGAAGGAAACAATGAGATACATGTACATGTAGACATATACAATATGAAGAATGGCAGAGAAAGGTTTTGTGGTTGTGTCTAGAAAAATGAGGCAAGATTTGTTACCTGAGTAAGTAATTTTACTTACTGAGAACACAGGGTTAGGGTTGAATGTTTGAATCCGGTCTAAAGCGTATAACAAAGTAAATGAGAGCCCGTGATGGCGCATCAAAATTATTGAAGCCATTATAAGTAAACATTGTAGTCGATAACAGATTCGGTAATACATGAGTAACAAATTAGTTTCCCACGCATTGGGCAAAAGTTGGTGTCGGTGAAAAAAGTGCCCATATGGCCGAATAAAAACGCTTTCTTCGTTAACACTCAGAAATCGTAACTGGTGACATGTTCTTGTTAGATACCCGACTCGGATTACTACCACTAGTAATCTTCTGGCAGCGTGACTTCACAACTGCGCCTATGACGACGAGCGCACATCAGATCTTTCCTCTCGATTTACGTATTTGCGTATCTTGATATCTATTGCATTTCGGGTGTCAGCTCTCTCTTAAGCCTCACCTTGTTCAATCCTCACCTGACAGCCGATGAGACTCCTGAACTTCCTTCCCAAGTCAGGTTAGCGCTTGAAGATACCACTGATCTGCGTCCATCAGCAGGAATTGGCATGAGTGGCTAGTGGCATTGTTTCAAGGTTGCAATGAGATGATCATCACGGGTATAGGTGGAGATCCGAACGTGTTCGGGTGCTGAAACGCCAAGTATAATCTAGCACCACCCCGAAAAGCCCTACCTAATGCAACGCGTTTGTGGAGGTTGCCGGCGCGCAGATCGAGTATGCATCCTAGTGCGGTGGCATGCAGTCTGCACGGTCGATACGCCCACCGGAAAATCCGACTTCATCGAGTTCTGCTTACTTTCTAGCGCTCTAGTCCCTTATCGCGGGTTAGCGGATCTGCTATTTGCAATCGTGCTCTCGAGGACTCCACTTAAAAGCGAGATGTGCACGATGGACGGAACGCCTTGTGATTTGACTCACTTGCCATGGCTGGGTATTGGACATGGGCGTATGGTTGTGTCTTCGCATTTATGGTGTTGAAGATCACGCAAACTCTTCGCAAGGCAGCGAACTTCAGGAAAATAATGCCACCCGGCCCACCAGGAGTGCCGTTTCTCGGCAATGTCCTTCAAGTACAGCATTTCATGCCCTGGATTCAATTCACCGAATGGAAAGAAAAGTACAGTAAGACCGCCGCAACGCTCGCCCTGAGACTGACATATTCATTGCTCGAACTTCAAGGTCCCATTTTCTCCCTAAATCTCGCCGGCCAGCCCGCCATTGTTATCAATGATGTTCACATAGCTTCAGACCTTCTAGGTGAGTCTTCAGAATTTCTGTCCTTCATGGCATCTGATGCGGAAGCGTGCAAGGTCGTCGATCGAAAATATATAGCGGAAGGCAGCACTTTGTCATGGCCTGTGAGGTTCTCACTCAGGGCCTGTTCATCCCAGTAATAACAGACAACGACCGGTCAGTCCGTGCGCTGTTCCCGTATCCAGTGATCCGGCTGAACGGTCCTTACCCAGGTGGCGGCGCATGCGACGAGCTGTCCAGGACGGAATCAACACAAACACTTTACTTGGAATTCGCTCCATGCAAGAGGAAGCATGCGCGCTGCTCGTCCTCGACATCCTCCGGGATCCCGAACACTTCGAGGCACATTTCTCTCGCGCCGCCGCATCCACTATGTTACGTGCGATCTACGGCTGGTCCCAAAAACAAATCGATACCGACGCAGGAGCCATAGTCGAACGCGCCAACAATCTCGTGCACCGCGTCACGAAGACCATGACACTCGATGTGCATCTCGTAGAGATCTTCCCGGCCTTGCTGCGCCTTCCGGAGTGGATAGCGAGATGGAAGCATGAGGGACGGGAACATTTTGAGCGCGACTCGCGGATGTTCATGGATTTAATGGAGGGTGTGAAGACGAATATGGTAAGCCCTTTGTTTACCGCTCGCGCCTTCAAGAAATTAACCCGTGGGATAGCAAGCAGACATGTCATCTGCTTGTCTCGGGGCAATCCTCATTCGAGACGACAACAAATACGGTCTGAGTCAGATGGAACAGGCATGGGCGGCTGGCACTGCTCTGTACGTCCTCTGATTTTTGTCATACTGAGTCTGATCAGGATATATCATCAGCATTGGAGGGACTGGTACGGTATGTATATATTTCGCAAGTAAGTGACAGAACAGACTTACCAGAGACGCTTCCAGACAGCGGCAGCGCTCTTGTTCTTCGTTCTTGCGATGACATTGCATCCCGACGTTATGCGACGCGCTCAAAAGAGTATTGATGCGGTCGTTGGTCGGCAGCGACTTCCTGTTGTGGCGGATAGAGACCAACTACCCTGGATCAAGGCGCTTATAAGGGAGTTACACCGATGGAGACCTATAACGCCGCTAGCAGGGCCGAGGCGTGCATCTCAGGTATGCATCGGTACCACGAATGCACGTCTATACAGTGACATTGGACGATTCTTTGTTTCTCATAGGACGATTGGTATGGAGGTTACTTCATCCCAGAAGGTGAGTCCCATTTTTTTTGACAGCTATAGGTACTAAGGGTTGTACAGGAACAATTGTACTGCCGAATGTCTGGTGTGCATGTTTCGTCAAACAATCTGCCACCTGCACTGAGCCTTATGCAGGGCTATGAACCGGGATCCGAAGTACTTCCCTGACTACGAGGAATTTCGCCCTGAGCGATACTTGGATACTTCCGGCCAGCTGATTGATCTGCTACCTGCCGAGACCCATGGTCAGGGACATATGACGTTTAGTTCAGGAAGACGGTGTGTTGATTTGCATGATACGCGATACGTACGCTAACCCCAGCGTGGCATGACCCCTGTAACTCGCGCAGGATTTGCCCTGGGAGAGAGCTTGCTAATCAAGCGCTGTTCATCGCCTGCGCAACACTACTTTGGGCATTCGACATCGAACCTTCTGTAGACGCGGAAGGTGGACCGATTTTTCCGTCCCGTACAGAATGTGTGGATACAGGGTTTTTCGTGTATGTTCAAGCCTCCTGATCATTGTGGGTCGCCTGTAATATGCACTGATTTGATGGACCGATACGTTGCAGACAACCTGCATCCTTTCCTTGCAGGTTTATTCCGCGGGGACCTGAGGTCGTTTCCGTCGTGCAAGCCGCTGCACTGTCGGGGTAATTAGAAACGGACAAAGGATGAGCTCGCCAATATCCGCTATCCATGGACAATGCACTGCTGATTATATGGAGTGATGGGCGACAGCAAGAAAGCGCATGGCTAGGATGCGAGACTAATGTCTATATCCGAAGGGGATTTACTGCGAAGATCTTGCACGTAACCTGCGCACATTGCGTTGGTCTCTACGATGCTTTGGCTGAGAGTTTTCGTCGCTCTTGGCTGGAAACGCTGTAACTCAGGGAGCCTGTGCCCTCTCACTCAGATAATAGCTGGACCTCCTACTATAGGACATGCTTCGATATCGTTCTGCCTGACCTGTCAAAAAGAGATGTTATGACCCCGAACACCTACTACACCGGCAATACGGGACCCCTTGGACCTCCAAACGATTTCGGCGTCCCGTCCTCTCGACCACAATGCCTTGAGCCTCGAATAGTGAATGCAGTCCATTAGTGAGACCAGCAAGAACATACTGAAGAAAATATTTGCTCGCAGTATCACCGTTCATCAGCGCCAGTCAGAAATACTCACCGTGCGGTAGTCCGTTCCGATTCGTTCATACTGGTGTCACTGATTATTCATGCTTGTCTCTAGACTGTCCATTCTCGTCTCTTAATCTCACACACTTCGGACAGCTTGTGCCTCGCCGACAGACATGTGATGCTGAGCCGTTTGCGCATGGTACGATTCGTAGATACGAGGTTGTATGGCATAGTAGTTCGAGATATAAGTCCCCTTGTAGCGGCTGACCTGCAAACCACTTACGCACCTAGCACCCTATCCCGAAGATGGGGGCTCAGTACGTTTGGGCCATCTTTGTTGGGGTCATTTTCGCCACTTTCGGTCTTATATGGCATGCCATGAAGAGGCATCAAGTTAGAAAGGCCATGCCGCCTGGTCCACCGGGAATTCCGCTCCTTGGAAATGCTCTGGAGATTGGAAGTTTCCAATGGCTACAATTCACAGCGTGGAAGGAACAATACGGTAGGATCACTTCGATCGATTCCCCGTTCCTTCCCTGATGTTCAAGTCAACTTTTATAGGGGATATATTCTCTCTCGACCTTGCCGGTCAGCACGTGGTTGTGTTAAATAGCCTACAAGCTACCGCAGATCTTTTAGGTCCGTTCTTGAAGCCGTGTAAGTTTCTGTGACCATGCGTTAACTGGCACATTAGACCGACGGTCCAGGATATATAGCAGTAGACCACGTTTCACCATGGTCAACGAGATCATGACTGGTGGTATGGCCTTTCCGTTCGCACCGTATAATGACTTGTACGTACGCTATGTTATATGCTTGCAGGCATAGTGGGAACTGACCCCTTCATTCTCTATTATGAGATGGCGACGCCAGCGGAGAGCCGCACACGAAAATTTCACTGCGCGTGCTACAGTGGCGTACCATTCTGTACAGGAACAGGAAGCCGCCGCACTCGCTCTCCGACTTCTACACGACTCCGAACATTGGGAACGCCATCTTAAACGTTCCGTCGCGTGCACTATGCTTCGCACAGTGTACGGAGAACTGGACATAGACCCGGTGCTCGACCATATGATTGAATTCACCAGTCACATTACCCACGCTGCTCTCCCCGGCAACTATCTAGTCGATATCTTTCCGTGGATGCAGTGCTTCCCTCTGTGGGTGGCCAAATGGAAACGCGACGGCCAAAGGTGGTTTAAAGAGGATACAGTGTATTTCAAGGGTTTGTTGGAAGGGGTGGAAGCCAAATTGGTATGGAAGATAATATGAACATGTACATCGGTCCGTTTTATTAAGTTTGTCGTATTTCCACTAGGAGTCGAATTGTGGAGAACCCTGCTTTGCCGGCCTGCTGATGCGAGAGGAAAAGAAGTACAACCTGGATAGAGCGGAACTGGCATGGCTAGCTGGTGTGATATTGTACGCATAACTTTCACCTTCACTCAGTCTCGTCCAATTGATGGCGACGCAGTACCGCAGGTACAGAGACGGTACGTATACTTATGATGTACTTTAACACAAGCGCCTGACGCTTTGTTCTACAGACTGCAACAGCGATGTCGGTTTTCATGTTGGCAGCGGTGCTGTATCCGGGTGTCATGCGCAAAGCACAGGCGCAGCTCGATCAGGTGATCGGTCATCAACGTCTTCCCACTCTCGAAGACAGGGAGAAGCTGCCTTATATCGAAGCAGTAGTCAAAGAAGTTCTTCGCTGGAGGCCGCGACCCGCTTGGAGTTCCGAGATGTTCCACTCAGGTGCGTTCCTATGTATGCTTCATCGTGTTCTCGTGTTTGACAGCTTGTGTTGCATATCAGGATGACTGGTACAATGGATATTTCATACCGAAAGGTGTATTCTTATGCTATTGTCGTCTTGCGTCGAACTGACTGGAATTGATCTGATTTCAGATACTGTTATCCTCACGAATATCTGGTATGTTTAACCTCGAGAGGATCATTTGTAGGCATGTTTGACGACACCATTAAGGGCCATGAACAGGGATCCGGAATATTTCCCTGATTACGACGAATTCCGCCCGGAGAGGTACCTCAATGAGCTTGGGGAACTTGGAGAGCCTGTACCGGACACGCATCAAGAAGGGCATATCTCATTTGGAGCCGGAAGGCGGTACGTCGCGCTGTCAAGCTCTCGTCTATCTGTCTCACTCCGTGCTTGGGGTCGCTTATTAGCATCTGCGTCGGCAAGAATATTGCAAATCAAGTCCTTTTCTTGAACTTCGCGACTCTTTTATGGGCGTTTGATATCGAACGATGGGTTGGTGCTGACGGGGAGCCCGTTACTCCTTCTAGCACTGACTGCATCGATCGAGGTATTGTTGTGTAAGTTCGACACCTGGATCACGCCTTTGTGCTTTCAATGACATTCCGTATAGCGAACCTGTCCCTTTCAAGTGCTCGATTGTGCCACGTTCTCCTGAAGTCGCTTCTATCATTAGTTCCGCAACTGGCGCTCGTTCGTAGATCTGAGGAAATTCTAGTACTCGCGACCCGTATTAGGTTCTAGCTTGGCTGTTTTACTTCTTTCAATCCTGTCATCCCTTCTGCTGATTTAACAACGTTCTTGCCTACACGTCCTAGATGTGCCTGGCGTCAGCACTCTGTCAGGCTCGCCTCGAGTTGTACCGTCACTTACACATTGGGACCCAACGTCTCCCAGTCTCAGTATTTCGCACTTCGGTTTGAAGTTCGTCTCAAATCGAGAACGACTTCATTGAGGTGTGTTATAGACGCCATAACCGGTACATTCTTTGAGGTGGAGCATAAGTATGATCTAGGGCTACAATCGAGGTAATACGTCTCGATACTGATCGTGCGGTTGGAAAGTGAGGTATTGACATGGGCGAAGAGAAAGCGACGTCGCGAAGGGGAACCATAGCTAGTGGCATAAAACCCATAAGGTGCATGTAGCGGAGAAAACATAGCGGAAGCAACAAGCAAAGCATGCAGAAAGCGGGAAAACGAAGAACTCCAAAGCATTACGACAAATGATGCGAGACAGTAGTGACGACTATGGGGGAAAGCGAAGGTCATTTGGGCATCCTTCAAAGGAAGTCGCAAGCTTGAAGGCGTTCAGGGAAAAATGCCACAGAATTTTGGGCAGCTGGGGCGTTCGTGTAGCGCATATGCTGGGGGTACGCTGAAGCATACGGAGTGTTTGGGAGAGGGAGCGACGCAGAGCGTCTCACAGGGACAGCCCTCACAACGCTGTCAGGGATATCGTTGGTGGTGTAGCTGCGCGAAGCGAGCGGCTGCGAGCCTCTTAGTTTCATGGAGCAGGATTCCTCGTGACGCTTGAGCGAATCTTTGCGGGCGCCTCTGAATCTGACGTGACTTACTCAGCTTCTGAGCGAAAGTATAGCGGGTAAAAAGACATACTGTTGCCCACACCACTCACACATCAGTGAAGAAGGCAGGAGGGCCTCTGGGTTGACGTGAAGAACAGCGGCGACTTTTTGCACGTGGGAATCCGAGAGAATATGTCTCCCGACAGTCTTGGAGTCGCCTTTCATCGTTATATTGCATAATCTGCAGAATGAGCAGGGAGAAGAGTCCTAGACGTGGTTTCGACATTAGGCCATGGTTATTTCTAGTATGACTGAACACTTACTGCCGCCGCCGTCTGCGGAGTAGTCGAGACCATCAAAGACGCCAGGTTGATGCGACGAGCGGTGCAAAGACTCTCAACTTGCTGGTTGAAGAAGTTGACGTTGGCCACAGTAGAGGAAGGCATTGTCGGTTCGTTTGTATAGACTTAATGAGGCGGGGATCGCTTGGAACGCTGTGCGGCTGCTGCTGTTGAGTTCGGTTCGAAACTGAAGCTTGATTAAATACCTTGCATCTTCGCCGCGGTTGAGCTCTTTCTTGCCGTGCTTCGACGCTTGTGCGTTGTGCGCATTGTCGAGCTCAAGGCCACAGGATTGACGGGCCACAACAAGCGCCGTCGGTCGCGGTGAGCGCAATACACGAGGCGGGCGTATGAGCACGCCTAAAGCGCATGCTACAATAAAGGGCCACACCTGATGGAAAGAAATTGTTTCGATAGTTCGTTTTCAGAACGGTTCAGCTGCAAAGATCAGTGGCCGCCATGATGGCGGCCACCGCTGATGGGCCACTGGACTGATCGAAAGCTTCGATCCTTCTGTGGCCACCGACGGGCCACTGCTTGGGCCTTTTCTGATATGAACCGTCTACTACACCTTGGAGCTAAGACCTGTATAATGCTACTGTCGTTCCGTAAATCTCTTCCATAGGTCATGCATTGAGTGAAGATGAAAGTAGCTGCAGTCGCGCTTAACGAACCTGGAGCGTGCAAAAGGCGCGAATATTCGCATAGGAAGTTAATAGAGCGCTTAGCGCTTACAAGCATTAATGGGGTAGTGGTAACCTGGGTCGTTGCCATCGACCCGCCGGGGGTTCGATTCCCCCTTAATGCATTTATGCGTTGAATTCTTTCGTGCAGGATTTTTTTTTCACAGCTTCGGTTGCCCGGTTAGCTGCGTCAGACTCGCAAGGCTTATCGTAGTCATACGTTACTTCAAGTAATAGTACAAGTTGGGAGACAGTCACGCCTCTGAACAGTGCGATTAACACCATTTCAGTACTCGTGAAGTATACTTTCTTCTCTAGCTTTGTTGACCGCGTCAACAACACTCGCATTCCGCACGGAGATCTCACAGGGAAAATTTGCTGGTCGCCTGTATCGTCCCGATCGAGACATAAAAACTGTTAGCCGGAGAGTGGAAATCAAGTAGAAACCTTACACTGAGACTCCTTCGTCAACGAGTTCAGTCACCGACGGTGTAACTTCATTTCCTTCCGCGTCCTTCGCTTTGCGGATGTCGAACGCCCAGATCATCGAGGATATGGTAATGAAGAGGCTCCGGTATGCGTAGTGCTTTCCCGGACAGATGCTGCAAAAGGGTAATAAGATGGGTTAGATAGTACATGTGTACAGGAGCGCGCGTACCGTCTTCCAAAACCGAACACGAAATCAGTCTTTTGTGCGTCCATGCGAGCATCAAAGTCATCGATATCTCCCCTCAGGTAGCGTTCTGGCAGAAACTGAGCTGAATTTGGGAAGAATTGGGGGTCCTGGGAAATAGCCCTGTGATTAACTAAGTGAGATATCCAGGATATGATCGCGGAAAACAAATACCAGGTATTGTAGAGTACAGTAGTTCCTTGGATTTAGATAGACGTGGGTAAATGAAGATCTCACTAGCCATTGAAGATGCTCGATAAACCCTAATCGGCTTACCTTTCGGGATTAGATACCCCTCGTACCAATCATCCTATTGATTGCAATTCTCAGCAGTAATTATATTGAGTGCTCAACGACATACCTCCATGCATCGCCGTGGTAATCCTACGAATCATTAACAACACGAGGATCACTGACGTAGCAGATAAAGCTCATACCTAAGGGCACACCAGGCAACCACCGGAGAACTTCTTTTACGATAGCGCCAATGTACGGCAAACTGTCCTGATCATACAACCGAGGCATACGCTGAGGGCCAACAACGGTATCGATTTCGACTTGGGCGCGTTTGAGGACCTCCGGGTGAAGGACCATAGCGAGTATGAATACAACTAGCGCACCGCCAGTCTGTTCAAGAGCATTGTCAGTATCGTCCGATATCGCGAGAAGACGCCATGGTCAGACCGTTTCGGATCCTGCCATCCTGCAAAGCGAGTCGAAGGATCAGTACGCAGTCACTAATGGGAGTCGCAGGGGCTCTGTATTTGTACGTACAAAGCAACGCCTGCTAGCCAAGCGCTTTCGTCCGACGTGAGCCCGTATTTGTCCTTATCCTCAATCAACCCTCTAGCGAGGCAAGTCTTAGCCTCGGTCGCACGCTATGCCACAGCACCGAACGAGCATAAGCCAAATGAAGCAGCGGATCATAAAGCCATGCGGCGTACCATCCTTTCCGCAGCGGCATCAAGCCAACTATGCACTTGTTTAGTCATCTTCGCAAAATGCGCCTTCGCGTTGCGTTTCCATCCAGCACCAGGAAGCCACTCTGGCATGTGACGTAGCGATGGGAAAAGTTCAACCCAGACTCCGGTCCCTCCAGCTGCAGACCTCGTTGACACGTGAGTGAGCTGATTGAGATGCTCCACTTCGGTATAAGAACTCTTATCGGCAAGATGTTCTCCGTAAAGAACCGAGAAGGCAAGCGATGCCGCAGCCCTGAAGTCGAAGAAGATGAGCAAACCGGGGATTAATAGGCCTGTAACTGAGGTTACGCACTGTCCGCAATGTCGAACCCACTTATCCGGCTCCTCTATCAGGTGAGAAAGTAGAACGGCGGCATCATACTCTTGAGAAGGGGCCTGTTTGTCGACAGCGTGCATATGCATAACTTCATGTGTAGCCCTTCGCATTTTGCGCCATCTGTATATGACGTATATGATTAACAGAGGTCGCCCCAAGATTGTTGATTGAGAATCGTACGTTGGGCCGTATCTCATCAAGCCGAGATTCAGTCCTCCATGTAAGGTATCCCCAGCGACGATCATGCGAGGGCGATCGCTGTAGATGCTGGATCGACGATCTAACGTGATAGACAGGCGGACGATTAATTGGGAGAGGTACGAAAGGCCCTTCGTTCCCACTCATTATGTGCACACATACCTAACAGTGCGGTCGCAGCTTCCATGGTGTTAAGGACAACAACATGCTGTCCAAACAAGTTGAGCGAGAATACAGGACCTAGACAATAGATATCTGAGTGCCGCAAATCATTAGTCGAGAATATGCTCGTGTTCACCTAATTCTCTGGACCAGGAGGTGAATTTCAGCCATGGCTCTTCAGTGGGCACCTGGAAAGCGTTGGCAACTAGAGGCAGACCTCGCGGGGAAGGCGGCATGTGTTTCTTCACCCTGTGGTAGTATGTCCATGCGGAAACAATCTTGTATAGCACGAAGAGAAAGAGACTCTGCAGCACGAGCTTTGTGGCGCCCATCGCCCTGGTGGAGCCCAAGTCGGCAAATATGCGTACAAAATGAGCTGTACTCGACTATATGTATATGCGCGGTTCAGCCCGCTTCTCAATTAGGATACGGCCTCGTGATAAGACCACGAGAGTATGCAAACTGGCGTTCATCTGCACGTAATCGCTTCTGGTATACAGACAGCTCCAATTGCATGCTGGGCCCATGAGCAAAACATATGGAAGACGCTGACTCCATGATAGCATGTGAACAATATTCAATGCGAAACTGGCTGGAACATTGTACCTTTCAGGATCTTCTATAGGAACTCTCTTGCATTCAGTGATAGGTGCGATTTCGAGAGCGGAGTGAATCATATACAAATTCCGTGGGTAGGTTACCATGAAGTTTGAAGCGGCTCCGACATCTGCAGTCGGATTGCGACTATTCCAATCTGATGGGATGTCACTTCCAGCGTGTAATCGACAGGCGAGGTACGTACGAATGCACGCCTGACCGTTCACAACGTCGTATATCCCTGCATCTTCAGATGGACAGCGCAAGGTCGCCGTACATCCGAGAATGAATGGCCTCTAATACAAACAGATGAAGGCGCGCTGGGAGAAAGCACCCTTGAACGACGATAACTGGCGACACGCCCGTCGTGGTCAGCAGGTGCTCCTCTCTCTTCTCCTTGGAATTTCGAGCTCATAAGCGCTGAAGATCTTGCGGCAAAGCACTTGAGGTTAATGCATTGACCTCAAGTCGTCAAAGCTGCACCAAAATGGTCCTTGTCTGCGAAATGGCCTAGTACACAGAAGTGATGAGTTCAATAAATCTCCCAGTGAATGCCAGCTTCATGCGTACCTTCTACCAATCCCTGACGCAGGATTGACGTTGAGTACTGCCTCAGCGTCCCCCCTCTCTTTATCCTTTGTCCTCCCAAGATAGCATCTTAATAGCAAGAAGTTGACCGATAGGCTTCTGATAATTGCCAGGCTCGGACTGAGATTGAGACTGTGATACATTACTGGTGGACTCACAAACCCTACCAATAACCATGATTCCTATCTCTAACCGTTCAGAAATCTTGAAAGACTTGTCAATATGGCGGGAAGCTATGTTCCCCCCAGAACGGTGTCCTCGTCGTCCGACACGCAACCTTCCGTTCCCACGATTCCTGGATAACACTGCGACGTGGACTTTCCACCCTTCACGTATCTCCATTCGCGATGATTGAAAATGTCGCAAATGACCATGTCGAATCTCCGCATGAGAAGCAAGCAGTATCGTGTCAGTGGTAGCTTGGAACCGTACCCGATGAGAATCCCGCGCTTAGACCGGCTTAGTCATCCCGCCCTTTCCTATATAAGGAAAACCCCGCTTGTTGGGCCTGCTGACCAGCGCACCGCATCGCTTCTAAACCGGAGCTTGGACGTTCGCTATTTTGAACCTATGATCCCGTTCCATACGTAAGCGTTGAACCTCCTTATTCCACGTCAACGATCCGACCATGGTGGCTGGCGGACCAGCAGCGATGTTGCGACGATGGACGACGCAGAAGTCGCCGAGACTATGTCGCAGCTATCACGATACTATGTTTGGCTATCGTGAGCCTCGCAAGTTCACGTTGCCTGATTGTGAGTTGTTTCGCACAAGTCACAAGTATGCGTCAGAGAGAACCTCAGACTCGAAACAGATAGTCCTGAACAGCTGCATAATCGGGCTGTTAACGCACCGTTACTGCGTTATGTCGACTCCGTCCGTACGCATGGTCATCGTGCTGCCCGAATAGACCCTCTGGATATCCTACAAAGAGAAGAAGTAGCAGCATTAGATCCAACACGCTACGGACTTATCGACCCATCCGCCAAGTATGACGTGAATGGTATTCTTTGGACCTGTCCTTTTGGTGAAGACCCTGGAAAGACGGAGCTCACTCTCGCAGAGATTACTCAATCTCTCAGGCAGGTTTATGTAGGACGTATTGCATACGAGTACATGCACTCTCCGTCTAAGACCGAGAGGCTTTGGTTCTCCCATCTTCTGGAATCCCAGACCAGCTCGCCGGTTTTATCGCAAATCGAGAAGAAGCGAATTCACGAATTACTGGTACAGAGTGAAGTCTTTGACAAGTTCTTGCAGGCAAAGTTTCCGAATTTGAAACGGTACGGCTTGGAGGGCGGGGAGTCCATGCTTCCTATATTGGACACCCTTTTCCGTGCATCTGCGCAAGGTATTTTGTCCTGTGTTTTCGAGCGCAAGGCGTAGGTTAGCTGACTTCATGCAGCTGGTATTACGAACATTGTCCTGTCCATGCCTCATCGTGGAAGACTCAACCTTCTGACCTCGCTCCTTGAATTCTCACCTCGCGCACTCTTCAATAAGATACGTGGCGGATGGGAAGTTCCAGAGGAGCTCGGTGCATCTGGAGACGTCATCAGCCACCTCGGTATGATCTATAGTACTGTTTCGTCTCGATTACATCTGACTCCGTATGATATTAAGTTGCCTCTCCCACATTATATTACGAGAACTCCCAATCGAGCGAGGGCCTCAAAGTGACATTGCTCCCGAACCCATCTCACTTAGAAGCCGTGAACCCCGTCGCACTTGGGAAAACTCGTGCTAAGCAGTTTTCCTTGTTGAAGACGCTCTCTGCGGAAGAGAGACTGGACGGATGTGTCCCAGGCGATCGTGTCATGTGCGTACAGCTCCATGGCGATGCCAGTTTCACTGGGCAGGGAATCGTTATGGAGGGTCTTGGACTCAGTGCGTTTCATCCTTTGATTGCCACGATATCCGGGATCTCACAGACAGTGAAGGTAATCTCCCTCATTTCACGGTTGGTGGTTCGGTGCACATAGTCGTCAAGTGCGTTCTATCAGGAGTAATCTACTCTCGCAGCTGATGGTCATATTTCTGCGGACCTCTAGTAACAGCATTGGATATACCACTCCAGCCCACAACGCACGCTCTTCTTTGTATTGTTCTGACATCGGCAAGATGATTTATGCACCCGTTCTACACGTCAACGGAGATTATCCTGAAGGTAATATGCATTCGCTGGCCGAAGTTGATACAACACAGGCTAACTGACTTCCTTCCAGATGTAGCTCGCGCCATCGAGATTGCTTTCAAGTATCGCCACTTTTTCCGCAAAGATGTCATCATCGATCTCATAGTGTATCGACGCTGGTGAGTCTCACTTAAGTTACCGGGGTAGCCCGTCTCACATATACCTCAGGGGACACAATGAGCTTGACGAGCCTGCGTTTACCCAGCCTTTGATGTACGACAAGATCCGGTCCCGTCAGTCGCCGCCCTCCCTGTACGAATCTCAACTCTTGGTGAGTCCTCTTCCCCCACGGTGCCCGTCCTGGCTGAGGTCCCGTCTCAGGCAGAGCAGGTCCTCACTCCAGAAAGCGCATCCGCAGTCCGGACATCATACGAGTCGCATCTTACCGAGGAGCTCGCACAAGCGGACTCCTACAAAGTCACCTTAGAAGACGTCCCGGCGCTGAAAGCGCAGTGGAGCGGTATGGTCTGGCCTGGTAGCAAGGACGCCGAGCCGAACCCAGCAACTGGTATGGATGAGACAACACTGAGGGATGTTGGACGCGCTAGCGTTGCTATCCCAGATGGTTTCGTGCGTTCAATTTCACTACTGTTTTCTATAATTTGATTCAGCGCGCTACACCAGAATTTGCACACGCGTCTGCAGCGCCATGTCAAACACCGCCTGCAAAGTTTAGAGGCCGGGAAGAATATTGATTGGGCTACCGCGGAGGTCCGTGTGGATTTCCTCGTTGCAAAGCATCATTGATTGAAAATGTGGCTGTGTACAGGCACTTGCATTTGGTTCGCTGATGATGGATGGATACGACATCCGGATATCAGGGCAAGATGTGGGACGGGGAACGTTCAGCCAGAGGCACGCGAGATCATCATTGCAAGCGTGCAATAGCTAACAACATATTTATTCTCCATCTCAGACATGCAATGCTTGTCGACCAGCAAACTGAGCAGACTATTGTTCCTCTTAACGACAACTTGGAGTGCGATGGGAGCTTAGAACTGGCAAATAGTGAGTGATAGCCTATCGCATTGATGTGACCGTCATTGACCTGAGACCCAGGCTCACTTAGCGAGTTGGCTGTTCTTGGAGTACGTTTCAACTTCACAAGTTATCCCGCTCTGACAACGGTGAGGTAGTTCGAGTACGGAGTCAGCTGGGAGAGACCGGATCTTTTGCCCATCTGGGAAGCGCAGGTTCGTATCTTGTTCATTGCTGTCACCTGTCAATCAATTTAAATCGGGAAGTTTGGTGATTTCTTCAACGGTGCACAAGTACGTGGACGAGCCATCTCGACTGCATCCGCGCTCATTTTATCGTATAGATCGTTATTGACACTTTCGTCTCCTCCGGAGAAAGTAAGTCCGGAAATTCTATCACAGCTCTTCCGCTGATGTCTCTGTAGCGAAGTGGTTGAGGCAGAGTGGGTTGGTCTTGCTCCTCCCTCATGGGTGAGTCCGGCGTAGGGAAGTGTGCGTTCAACCGTATTCATCTACACGCAGTCTGGACGGCGCCGGACCCGAACACTCATCTTCTCGCATCGAGCGTTGGCTTCAGGTGGGTAGCTCGCCAGTTATACCGCCGCTCGTATGAACTAGTCTTCTTGCAGCTCACCAACGATCGCTCCGGTTACCCTCATGATTCAACATACGCCAACGTGAATATGCATGTGGTGTTTCCGACTACGCCTGCGCAGTACTTCCATTTGTTGAGAAGACAACTGAAGCGTAACTTCCGTAAGCCACTGATTGTGGCTGGTCCAAAGACGCTTCTTCGACTGCCTGTAAGTCTTTGTATTCGGCCAAATGGCATGTTAATAAGCGCGATACGGGATTAGGCTGCAGCATCGTCCTTGAATGAAATGGCTCTGGGAACTCAGTTCTCTCCCGTACTCGACGATCCTCTCCCAACTGAGAAGACCAGCGTCAAGCGCGTAATCCTGTGCAGTGGCAAGCTGTATTACGACTTAGTGAAGGAACGTCAAGCTCGCGGCGATCTCATATCCGATCTTGTCGCTTTCGTCCGCGTGGAGGAGCTTTGTCCCTTCCCATTCGCCGAGGTGCAGAAGACCTTGCACAAATACACTGAGGCCGAACAGTTTGTATGGTTGCAGGAGGAACCACGGAACCAGGGAGCATATGCGCATGTCGCACCGCGGATACAAGCAGTGCTGGACACCCTCGGAACGGGTTATCGCGTGGAGTACAGGGGCCGCGTTGAAGACGCAGTACCCGCCCCTGGCATTGCCAAGCTCTATTCTGCACAGCAGAAGGCCGTTCTTCAAAGCGCTTTCGACGGACTGTAGGGCATCCCGTATCCATAGAATTCATTCTTTATCACCGTGTACTCTTTCACTACTATGGTGTGCAATGTACATTTTTCAGAGTTTCATTACGCATAAGCTGTAGGTCTGCAGCTAATGTGGCCTAGTATTCTAAGTGACTGAGTTACGACTCTAGTAGTAATGGCTACAATGCGGGTCCAATATTCGCGCCAGCAAACTGTCCATAAATACGATAACTATCATACTCGTGAGGAATGAGAAGACGGAGGTGCAAATATGACTGATGTGAACAACGTCGAAGAACGGGTCGTCCGTGACTTTGATGGGGTGTGTCTTTGCCCTAGTAGTTTCATACGGATAAATTCAAATCGTGAGTGTGCCACCGGAGGAGTGTCTGACGACGCTGATAAGTACAAATAACAGCCAGAGGTGTCGTGAACATACCTGATGGTAATATGTCAAACCCTTTCATTTTGCGAACATGCTCAGGCTGCTCGACATATTGTCGGTGCCGATACCGATATATGAGTGCTCCAACTATCGCTGTGATTACGACAATGCAGCATACAAGGACGGTCATGGCGATGACTAGACCTGACAGCCCATGACTCCCTTTGGAGCCAGACCCCGAGCTCGAGCTCGAGCTCGAGCTTGAGTTAGAGGGCTGCGCATTCAAGAACGAGTCCTCGCCTTGAGATGCGGTGATTTGGAAGTAGTCGAGGGCCAACGTGTACCCGTCAACTGTGGTGTTAATAACCAGAGTATGTTCTCCGTCATGAAAAACCCCCGTGTCAAGGAGCGTAGATTTGTTGAACGAACGCGTGGATATGTTTGGCGTTGGATCTAAGGCGATTGGGATGTTTCCATCCAGAGAATACGTTGCGATGGATATATTTGAGGGAATATCTGACTCGACGAAGCCGTAAGCACTGACGGAAGTACCTGCAAGCACATAAGCGTTCTGCAAGACCCGACATCCCAGACCGGCGTACCATTGAACGAGAATCGTACTGAAGACCCTGCAGAGCGGGTTGCATGTAGAGTAGACTTGAAAGCGTCATCGTTCTCTTTGGTGTGCCAGTTCCCGTCATACACGACGTTGAGCTCGTTTGAGTCATCAATCTGGAAGACGGAAACATTAGACATAGCGAACAAGCTACAGTACCTCCTGGGTAAAATTATAAAGTAGATAGATAGAGAGGGAAGGTGGCAGAATGCCGCTGAGAGTCGGGTCAGCGCGGTGGTTTCATGCAGCAGCCTAGCACGAGGTATACATACCTTCAACTTGTTGACAGACGCCTTTGCAAGCGCTAGCGCTACCACTACCACTAGTGGTAGCCCGTTGCCTACTACGAGCATATGCTGAAACATCCATATCACCTGCACAGGCCGCAGAGTCGGTAGATTTGATCAGATGAGGCGCTGCTTTGGAAAATCATGCAGGACTTGCCTTATTATGTGGTAATGGGGCATCCTCGAGTGCTACGAACGGTGTGGAAGTGGCGGTCTTAGAAGCTCATGGACAGAGGAAGCCTTCTCGATCCTGCAATTGTACTCGTAGCTGGTGATTCTACCGGTCAGTATAATGGTAGCATGTGCAAGAGTTACCTGACTCTTGATCATCCAAGTATTTAGTAGCCGTGGAAAGACAGAAACGCATGAATCGCCAATTCCTGTGCCGATGATGTCCAACAGGATGACGGCAAAGTGTCGCTCGGGCTAACATCATCATCATCACTTGCGTCTCCAGTTGTATATTTCACACGCCTCTCGATAATTGATGACACTATCAAACAGACCGTTCATATGACAACAGAATAACATATAGAGACAAGAGCGGTATGGAGAGGTTCAATTTGTTTGCGCACCGACCGCCTACAAAAACTGTCAGTCGTGGTATCGACGTTAACACGATAAGTACTCACCAGACGTTTCAGGTGCTCCATGAACACCTGCAAGCTGACATCATCCGTGAAGATCGCTTGCCCATTACCGGCGCCGGGTCCAGAGCCATACATGCCCGTTGACATGTGTGTGGTCGATGGGTTCAACTTCGACAACAAGAAACGTGCTTGACTGCCGCCCTGGTCGCACACGATGTACCGCGGAATTGGGAAACGGTCTACGAGAAGCTCCTGTATACAATGTTAGATGAAAGTTCAACGACAGTTCGAGATGGACCACACACCTGTGCATCGCGGACCGGTGCTTCCAACAACTCTTTGAAGTTCTCGTAACCTTCCTGATCTTGATAACCTGCCTTGCGCCATTGGGCAATAGTCTCACCGTGGAAAATGAGGATGTGGAAGAAGGTATCCAGTAAGAGGATGACATCTGGCTTGATGGAAACGCTGTCCAGTAACACAGGCTGTGGAGGAACGTCGAATGTGTATGCCATCAGCGTTGGCTGTATCATGGTCAACGAATTGTTGACGTCTTCCTCATTGAGCACGTGCCTATATCATGCGGGAGTCAACACACTAATATAGCACTTGAGTTGCAGACATACCTGTAGAAGGCCGTCTCATCCGGACTGTTGTTGAATACCTGCAAGAACTGACTCCGCCTGAGATGGAACATGAACTGCGGGTAAATACTGAAGTTATCTGACAAGCGGAAGCTCGTCGGGTCCTCCTTCCTATAATCTGCGAACTTCTGGCAGAGACGGATGAGCATCCTATCCAGCCAGCGCAGCACATCCGGCGAATCGTCTATCTCGGCCTTGAACACTGCAATGCGAGCCATCAACACAGCGGCGGCTTC
>JANHOG010000750.1:0-12214 GCA_027627325.1 Phlebia brevispora
TGCAAGCACTCGGTTGATTCTGCAGTGCTTGAAGCTAGGAAGGCAGGACCGGAAAAGTGTGAAACCCTGACCTGACCCCGGAAAGTGCGAAAATATTTGAGGTGTCGTACGGGGTCAAGCGATACAGATAACACAGACCATGTAGGCAAAACTAAACAAGACTCCTCTAGTCTAGATCTAAAGCTTCAAGCGCCACCCTCGAACTTCCATAGATTCTATCATCACTATCATCGGATCATGATAAGTTTTGTTGGAGAGAGAACCACCAGGATTTGGAACATGGCATCGGTCTGAAGCCTCTTAGTACCTGCACGGCAAATCATATCAAAACAAGGCCGATCCGGCCACCCCACCTGAGGTTGACAGAGCCCTCGCAGAACACCGCCTCTACCTCCTAAAGCTCACTAGGCACCTTGCTAATGGCGGAATGGCGACCACGTCCGGATATATGTGCATGTCTTGTATCCACAGTCAGTGGTCAGTGGACCATTACAGTGCCCATTCAAGATTTCTTTGCACTGGGACGTGATCCAACTGTGTGCGATCATACATTCCCGAACATCACATTATTCGATCACATCGGTAGGTGTCCTTATGTGGTGTATCGCATTGAAGATGACAATTGCTTTGGTAGCACCTGTCCATGTCGTCCTCTCATGTAGTAGGAACAATAATGGAGGGCGTTACGTGGTCACTGCCCAGGATCAAGGTTCCACCTTGGGCACTTATGTGAGCGGTGGTTACGTTCAGTCAACCGACATTTTCTCACTTTTTACAGGTTAATTGGATGCGGCTCGAAGCAGGAACCATCGTTGAGTTACGGAATGGAGACATCCTTACACTACCTGCACTCACCGGCGGTGTTTGTCTCACCACATTCGCGGTGCTGATATACCATGTTAACTCTGTGAGATGGCCTCCTCCAATATATCCGCTGTTGTCTTAATCTGCTACAGATACAATCGCGCTTCGATTTTGGACCAGTGTATGTCCATGAGGATTGTATCTCACACGCTTCAAAGCTGATTTCGGGCAGAATAGGTGTAGGCGCCTCCAGCAAGGTTCATAAAATCCGCAGCCGTCGAAGTGGCGTCGTATATGCGGCAAAAGTATTGAACAGCGTAAATGGTGCTGATTATGATCAAATATTTCGTAGAGAAATCCAGAATATGCGATCAATTCAGCACGTAAGTCATTAAAATGTCTGCTGCCGCAACTCTTGACTACATCGGCTCGCTTCTCGCCATAGGAATTCATCTTATCCCTCGCAGGGTACTGGTTTCAGCAAGGAAAGACGTGTAGGTTTCTCTTACCGTTGTTGCCGTTGTTGATCTTCCGCTGAAATGCGCATAATTTTAGACATTGTCTTAGAATTGGCGCAGGGGAGTATTCTCGATCTGCTCCTTCCTAAAAATGCCCAAAAGCCTCAAGTTATCTGTATGTTTGTGCATCTACATTGCGAGACATGTGGTTGACGTGTTTCGATGCGCTATTAGCTGAGAGATTCACCTGCAAAGTCGCCATCATGGTTGGTACGGCACTCGCATACCTACATGAGGCCAAATTCATTCACAGAGATATCAAGCCAGAGGTAAGCCCCTTTATCCCACTGTAACGCTGGTACACTCAGCATGCTCGCCACATATAGAACATCTTGGTATTCCCAGGAGGTCTGGTTAAACTGGGAGACCTAGGCTTAACTCGGCCGCTGAGCGGGAACACTTCCAATCAGGTGAGCGAACTATACGCAGTCCCTAGCCGCCTGAAGGTCTCTACATTACTTCAGACCTTGTGTGGAACATTGGCCTACATGGCCCCTGAAGTCATCGGTACTAGCGCGCATTACTCCTTCCTGGCAGATATGTACTCTCTGGGAGTAACATTGTATGTCATGTGAGTGCCTCAACTTCAGGTTGCTTCTGCTATGGCCAAAAAAGCCGACGAATCTCGATAGGCTCTCTGGTGTTATCAACTTTCGCCGCCTTTCGTCTGGTTCGGAGAGCGTGCTTTGGCCGAGTGGTGGATCTGTCTCTGAGCCAGGTGAATACTGAGCTTCATACTCTGTCGCTTGCTTCTCTGATGCAGCTCTCAGGGAAAAAAGTCATAAGCCAACTCTTATCCGTAGATCCAGACGACCGTTTGACAGCTGAACAAATGCTTCGCAGCAAATGGTTGAATTGATCTCACACAAAGATCTACTGTGCGTGTATCTTCATTGGTTAGATAGTGACGTTCCATGAGCCAATCGTAACACATGCATATCTTTCGGTGGAACTGGTACTTTCCGAGAGCCTGCGCTGAAGGCATAGTTCACGGGTGCTGTGAAGCAAGTAGTGACCGCAGCGTTCATGCCAAGGGACGCGACTCAACTGAGTGCTAGCAGACTATGACTCCTATAACCTGTTTGTGACATCTTGCGACTAGCGCAGACTCAACAAATACCGATAATTGACATGAGTCAAAGCAACACATTCAGACACTCAAAGCATGCTTCTAACATTCCTAACAATACCATATAGTTTGGAAGATTTGAAGTAGAAAGAGCAAGGGTGGCTCGTCAACTTGTCTACAGGCAACCTAAGCGCCAGTCTGGTTCACGCTCAATTGTATTGGGTGAACTTTCTGCCACATTTTGACTACTGCGGTAGCAGCGATGCCTGCCAATGCTTTTGTGTATACGTGTTCTCTGAGTCTGACGCGTCCGCCGCGCCATGGTCGCGTCGTACCGCGTCTGTTACCGAACAGGCCCTAAGCTGCGCAGACCTACACTTCACCTGGTCAAGTTGGGCAGCTACATTCCATGGAATGAAACGTCATGCATATGCATATCAATGAAATGAGACCCAAAAGGAAGACGGACTCGGTAGTCCTCCGCAGTCAACACGTATGGGGGTGGGGGCGGTAGTCAGCACCTAAAGGGTATGCTGTCAATGCTTGTCTAAGTAACAGACGTTTGACAGGCTCTTCTCGTTCTCTGCACCTCGACATTGTGGGAGCAAATGGGTCCTTTCCAAGGCTATATCCGAAGCAAATGGCCCTCAGGGAAGGGTCCCTCCTTTGAAGTGGTGCGGACTACGGAATAGCTCGCCCACAAACACTGTATTGTATAATAAAACCTGAAAATCCTTCTTTCCCGTTGAAAATCGCTTTAAACCGTCTCTTGGAAGGGTTATCGAGTTATAAAAGTTGGAAATAATTCCTAGGCGAGGGATTCTTCAGAGAGATCACCAGGCGCTGCTTCATCAGCAAAAATGCAAAAAGCTGACGACCGCTTCCAATCACTCGAAATCGGTATGAATACCTAACTCGCTTGTCAAGGCCTTACGTGGCACCTCGACATTTCTGGAAGCGCTTCCAATCGTCGTGAATCCATCGCGAGGCCTGGAATTATTCTAAACATTCTGTAATCTTCGTTAGGATGTCCCTAAGTTGTATGCTTTAGAACTGTCAGAACAATTCTAATCATTCCACGACTTGCGCGAGATTGCAACCCTCCGTAATGATTGTCAACACCTATCGTGAAGCCATGGGTTTTCTTCAGTCAGTCCACTCATTACAAACAATCTTTGACACTATTCATGTCGGCTTAATTTCGTTCTGTTACTACAGTACACATTACGGTCACCCCCATCGTAGTGCACAGCGCTAAAACAGGTAGCCTAAATTACTGTAAAGCCGCACTATCGAATCCATGACCATCACCGTGGTCCTGCATGCCGGCTCACCTCTTTGACGTCCCTAAAGCTCACCTAGCTCTAAGTCATCAGTCACTTTCATAGCCATTACCTTAGCATCGCTATCTACTGTATAGTCTTTGCATGATTGCGCAAACTGTTCCAGGCGGCACGTAGCTGTACCATCTCGCAGTGGGTCAGTCCTGTCTGTTTTCGGGCGTCGAAAATGCTACATAACCGATGCGCGTCAGTCTTGGTAATTTCCCCCGTTCAGATGATACTGATAGCACAGCTCTATAAGAGTTAACACGCACGTCTGCATTCTCCGAGGAATTGAAGTGACCGGTCCTGCTGACAAAAAGTGTGGTACCTCACCGTCTAAGGCCTGAGGTGCAGGCAAACGATTGACGCTGCCGGATGAGCGAAGGGTAGCGAGTGTGAGCGAAGATAGAGGAAAGATGTCTGGAGACTCTGCAAGGGCAGAGCCGAGTTCCTTTATATTCCCACCGTACGATATGTTTGCGCAGCTCACAGTGGGACGGAACTTGAGCTTGAGCATTAAACCGAAAGATTTCGCTGGTATTTCATATGATTTGCTGGTTGTGGAAGTGATAGACTGCCATTCGAGGCATCTACGAACCGGCGGTACTTACCTGATGCTCATGGATAGGGACTCGGAAAACACAGGAAACAAGGCGGCAAGCTCACCTTCACACTTCGAACATATTCATTTAGCTACCTCGCACTAGCGCGTCCTCAGATCTCTCGACGGTATATGTGGGTGTTCGATGGTTTTGAATACTAGGCGGTCTGCAGCGGTACAGGAGCGCATGCAAGTGAATGAAATGACATAATTGAATATTAGAGGCTAACATAAACGATCGCGAGCCATTGCAATCACGACCCCTGCTTACGAGTGGTTGCAATCCCGACAGAAAGCTCGCAAGCACTTGGCTAGAGGTACCAATGAGCGCCAGGCGGACGATGGGGTTCGCAGCGCTCGGGTGCTCCAGAAGCGCTTGTCAGCTTTTTGCACTTTTGCTGATGTTGGACACGCTTAACACCGGCGACACGCTTAACACCGGCTTAACACCGGATGCCCTAAGAGCTCTCTAAGCGCATTCAGAGACTCAGGAACCTGCAGTGAAGATGGGTGTGGCCTCCGCAGACGTGAAGACAATGGATTGCTGTGGAAGCTCAGAGCGGCGACTCGCGAAGCACAGTCTATTAGTGGCGGCGGGGAAGCCTCTATGCGGAACACTAACGCCAACATCTGGATGTCAGTTATCCGACCTGAACTCTACAACCTGAACTCTACACGCCTTCTGAGCTCCGCATGCTAGGGCCTGCACGAACAGCTGGCTTCTCAGCTCTGGGGCCTGCAACGAACAACTAGCTTCTCAGCTCTACATACCGTATGTGTGGACTACACAATTGTTCCAAAGGAATGATACGCGTAATGGCAATACACAATTTCACCAGCCTGAGGTAGTCGGCCAACGTTCTCGGGCAACGAGAACGGCTGCGTAATGGCAATAGAAGGACTGCGCGTAATGGCAATAGTGGGCCAACGAGAAGGACTGCGACTGCCACTACTTACACTCCGATCCGAGTCCTAACCTGGAAGCCACAAGAGTCACAAGAGTCGTAACCTGGAAGCGACAAGTTTATTCGCAAATACGATTCACCTTCAAGCAATGACCATGCTATGAGCACCTATGAGCACCTATCGTCCTAGTGATCGCAATGGCGAAGAAAGCCACGTCAAGATGCAGGCCCAAGCCAACAGGCGTCGCGAGCAGAGGATTCACTTACCTACGCATTCTAGAAAAAGAGGGGAGAGTCTTTGAGAGACTTTGACGGGATGGGAAGCAGTCCGGGAAGGGAACAGAATATGTAGCAAGCTAGTCTCGTAAACCAGGCGCTACTAGACTTTACAAGATAGTTACTTACTTTCACTTTCGGAGTTTGAAACGATCGTTGTAGAGGTAAGCTCTAGAGCGTCTGTAGGGTTATCTCACCTGATGTCCGAGTAACAAAATTTTGTTATTCCCCTTTCAAGCAATTTTGAAGCCTAGTAAGAAACGCGTTGAACTGTCCGCGCCTAGTTAATGAGATGCGAGCGTGTCGCGCCCATCGACAGACAGACGAACTAGTCAATGAGATGAAACGGGATGCGAGCGCGTCGCGCCCATCTACAGATGAACTACTACGGACATACTCGAGTACTCGAGTACTGAAATCTTGTCATACGCAATTGGAGCTGGATACGCAACCACGCAAATATCAAAGCTCAGAGGCGAGGCTTTCAGAAGTTCCATGCAGGGCAGGGCAGGCTACTCGAAACTAATTAAGAAATCTTTGACTAGATGCTGTCTAAAAGGCTTGTGGGTAGACGAGCTCTCCGTGAGCGGGCTCATCGAAGCCATGACTGTCGCCGCCATGCATGTCTGAACGTCTGAACGTTGAAGGTTGCAGGTGTAGTCCCCACGCAGAGCACAAATCCCCCAAACTCCGGATTTCCTTGCGCAAGACTGGCAGATAAGATAAGATTACAGAGTGAAGCGTGGAACCCTACTAGTATGCTAAAGACTGTAGTATCCTTTACCAGACCGCAAATAATGTCCCGCCTGGATTGTGGGCTCTCCTAGCGCAGCATTTGCCGTAGCAGTAGCGTTATCACCGATATTGGTACTATGGTTTCGCGTGCTTGTACGGATTCTTGGCGCTTCATGAGTTCTGTAAGCGGGGAGATAAGTAATGTTAGCGTTAGCATGAAACGCTGGGTCAATGGATCAATACCTCTTCATTTTGCTCCTTTTCCTGGGACCCTCGGAGTCCTGCATTCCTGCCAACAAGGGAGAACTTGGACGCTCGTGCTTGCGCTCCAAACTGATGTTCCCCATAGAGGTGGCCAACAAATCAATGGACATATTGGTGATGCCAGTGGCCTCCACCGAACATGTATCCGTCAAGGACAGCGAAGATCTAGAAGCCTGAACACCCAATGAGAGAGCGGTATGTGGAAGAACTGAGGAAGGGAATATATTACCGTTGTTGTAGTGTGTCTTGCATCTTCAATGAAGAAGAACTCTTCAACGGCTTCTAGGTGAGCCGTCATTGGCCCGAATAGTTCTTTTGTATGATCACTACGGGCCATCCAGAATCAGCTGAAATCAGCTGGAATCAGTACGCACCTGTGCTATGAAGCGGTCCCTGCGGAATGAGAACGGTAGGAGAAGCAAATTCGAGCACTGTATCGGCAGCAGAAGGCTGCATGCCCAGTTGGAAGGTCTGTCCTTGTAAAAGATGTTGCTGAGTACCTCCTAGCAATGGGTGAATAGTTGGCAGTGTGTCCTGCAAGCATCCAGGGAAGGATCCTGTGTCGGGCAGTTGAACCATGGTGACCGTTCGCATGAAGCTTACACGGACGAGTTCGCATGAAGCTTACACAGAAGGGCACCGGGGCCGGAAACGGTGCAGCGCCGCATGAAATTAGCGTAGCTCTGCCCAAGCCGATAGTCCGGACCATCAAGGTCCGTCCACCATTGTCTCATGGCCACATCCTCACGAGAGGACATCGCTAGCTGCAGACAATTTGCGAGATCTAAGATCTCAGATCTCAGAGGTCCAGATAATCTTAAGATCTTCGGAGTAGTAGTAAGATGGCCACGCCGCAGTCTCTTCATCCTCGCAAACTCTTCATCCTCACAAGCTCCACGCCCGAAGTGGCGGTCAATTCGGGCCTATGCCAAAGTTTGGTTTTTGTCTGATATCCGAGACATCACAGGGCACATGAATGACCTATGAATGACCCGACCCGGCCATGTCGTCTGCGTTCGTCTGCGTCGTTCGTCGCCTTGTCGTCCGCAAGGCGACCGCATGTGCAAAGGAAATTGCCCTATGAGGAGCCCCAGATTTGCATCTGCTTCAGAAAAAAGACATTTGCAGCCTTCTGATGGAACCGATGGAATAGTGTGTAGTATTTTTTTCATTGATCTCTAGTCTGCCTAGTTTCACTGGAATGCCTGTTCAGATCAGCCTGTGCAGCGTGTCTAGGCTAGATATCGGTGAACAGTGAACTTTTCTTGGTTGTTGTATTCTCTCTGACTAATTGCTCCGTTACGACCGAAGAGTCTGGAGAAGGTAGACCTTATGACCGAAGAGTCTGGAGAAGATAGATCACGGATTCTACTGTGGCCACCGCGCCTGCTTGCAGCTCCTTCTGCAGGCTCCTTGAGTCCCTCTTCATTCCCTCACTCCTGCTCTAATCTGTGGCCGAACTTGCTGCAGACAAGTACCCTTTCCATCAATGGCGAACAATCGCTTGGACCCTATGGCAATATCTGGTTAGTTTTCCTGGAATTATAGCATGCCATGACAGTGACTAACGTCTCAAAAAGGACCCTCTCTCATGGGAATGCCCTCGTTCAACCCCGTTGTTGAAGAACTTATCAACCAGTTCAATCTGAGCACCTGCTGGACAGCGAGAGTTGCCTTACAGAAGGCATCAGAGGTGAGTGATCCTTGAGCTTTTCTGCCTTCGCAGCTGAATCGCAATGCAGTTGCCTGCGGACAGACAGTACCTGGCCTTAGTGGCCCATACACTCCTGGTTACTGAGGAAGTACGCAACCTTCGCAACCGCACTGACCAGAAGCTCGCTTCTCTGGTCATTATGCACGATAAGATCGCCAAGGATCTCAGCACTCTTACTCGCTACTGCGCTCGTACTTGGACGCTCAGTGAGCCGCAGGTGGTATGTTGTGCACGATCTGAGTATCTGAGTTTTTAACATGTGTGCCGAATATACGATCTTTGATTCAGGGGCTTATTACCAAGATAGTCAAGCATTTCTTGATCCAGCCTGTCTTGGAATACGGCGAGCTGACTGCCATTTGTGCTTTTGTATGTTTGTATCATCGCAATAGAAGCGATTTAGATGTAATATCTTCCCCAGAACTTCGTGAAAGCTCACGCGCAACAGCTCAAGCTGGATGGTCTCATCACGGAGCCAGTGCTTCGTCAGGCTATCATGCGCATTGTAGAGCGTACTGAGGAGGACGAGAGGCAGAAGCTCGAAGACGCTGTAAGTCTAGATTCATTACCAATACTTGCATCGACGTTGACTGTGGTCGCCTTTCTCAGATTTCTTCGTCTTTGCGAGTGAAGATGTCTCTCGATGTCTTTGTGTCAAGGCTTATTAACGACTTCTGGGGCGCAGAAGATAAGCCTTCCTCTGTTAGAAAGAGATCCATCACCGCACAGATTGCGGAAGCGGTAAGATATGGCTTCATTTCAGCACGCCGCTTGGTGTCTTACGTATAACTTGTAGCGGTCCAGCATGAAGGCTTGCAGGTGGAGCGGAGAAGGGTTTTGGCTATCCTTCAATGCCAGTCTCAACAATCTTGCAGCACTGTACGGTCCCGTACCCAACCGGAACTCAGATACTTGGCGAGAGTGAGTGGCTTGGATCTCTAGTCTTCCGCTACCGACTCACATTGTTTCACCAGTTGGGAGAACAAAGTCATCGAGCGGGATGTGGACGAATATGGCACAGGGAGCCAGGGAACCAATGCATTGGCTACTGGTCGCCAGATCGGCTTGACCGCAAAGATAGAGGCGCTAACCGATACTCGCGAGGACCAAATCATGTAATTATTACTACGAGATATGCCTCCTTCACGATAATGCAACTCTCCCCGCTCTCAATACATGCTCGTGCGGCAGCAGCTTGGACAATAGTCGAGAAGTCGATAGTGTGCCGCAAGTCATACCGTTGTAGGTGAGAGCAGTGGTAACTCCGCCGCTAGCATAAGGCGCCTTCCGTCCTCGCGATGTAGATGCACTCAGTGTGCCCTCAGTAGTAGCTACATCGGGATAGGGTACATCAGACCATCAATCTTCAGGGGGCCTGCAGCACTGAAGGGAATCAGCATGTATCCGATGACATTCTCACAGCATGCACCTGTGACGCGAATGAAGTTGTCAGTTGGACATAGAGGCGTCCGAGAACTCCAAATCTTGGTTCACAATGCTTGCGCTAGACGTTTATCAATATTAAGGGAACTACTAGTGATGATAAGATGCACTTACGGATCAAAGCCTTGGGCGCGTGGACAAGAAAGTCGACGCTAGGGGACACCGCACCTGTCTTTGCTTCCTTGGCAGGAGCTCTCAGAGGCGCATATTCCTCAACCAATGGCCCCTCCTTGGCATTCTCCGCTACCCACACACGAGACCGAGAGTGCACGCCTGCGCGTACGATCTGTTGGCCGGCACCAGCGGCGATGCCTTTCAATAAATACCCATTAAGCACGACACTGATAACAAGGAGGACGACCATCCACTTCGACGCAACGGGGTGTAAAATAACGTCAACGCGCCCGAGGACAGCGAGGTTAGGCATCCGATGTCTGTGCCGTTCAGCGGCGGCGCATGACACAATGACACACAGGTCTCTCCGGAAAGCGCGCGTAAAGATGTTTACAACTTGGTGGCCCGACCCGGAAAGGGACATGATTTTAGGCTCGTGCAGATAGTGCAAGGTCACATAGGCGATCCCTATTTTCGCGAACACGGGCTCGCCTGTTGCAGAGTTGTTGCGCACTCGCGCTTTTGCGTTGGGTTGGCATGTGTCCGGGCTATAGCCAAGGTCAGACACGTATCGAGGAGCTACCACATAGAACATCGGAAGCTGATCGCTGATCGTAGGCTGCAATCCAAGTTGTACCAGACCGACGCGATGTCCTGGGTCCATATGCGTCGAGATGACGGCGCGCTCGCCTGCGATACAAAGAATTGCGAAGTATGTACACATCTTTCTCGGCTTGTTACCTAGGCTGAACATGATTTGTTGCAATTCAGGAGCTTAATCACCATGCTTTCAGGCTTTGAGCCATTCGCATTCGCGGACGGGTACTATTCGTCCTGGGACAAGCGAGTTCTTGCTGCGCGGTGTGTTGAAAAAAAGGTAGGGACGAAAGAAGGATGAGTGTTTGATTCCGTCGAGGATGTGGAAGGCGGCAAGTGTGGTCATGACTAAGACGGTGACACAGGCTTCTATTAGCATAGAGGTAAACACGGTGTATTTTGTGAGCGGACGCAGTAAAGCGCGTGTCATAGCAAGAACTTTGGGAGGGGTAGGTATCTCAGCGTGTTTAAATGAACAATTAGCTGTTGAGCAGGGTATGGTGAGTATCGGGAAGTGCGTCTCCACAATCTGATTCGTGCAAGTAGTGGTACGAGATGCTGGGAAACGCAATTGGGGACGCCGTGAGTATAACTTTTGAACGAAACGGAGAGCAATACGATAAGGATTAACGCAGCCAAAGAGGCGACTCACCCTAACAGTGACAGACCGGTTGATGACATCAAGGGCCTTTGGACTGGGCTGCGGGGGTAATGGTCCGGAAAAACAATGAGGTTTCATCTTCCACCCGAGATCGCGTATAGCGTGCACCTTGACTTTCACTAGGTCTGGAAACATAGCTGTGGCAGTCCGGACGAGGCCGAAAAGAAAAAAAGGCGTAAGGCGCGGGGACAACGCGTCCAGCTTCAGCGTAGCAATAGCGGCTCTTTAGGAGGAGCATCGAGCTTCTCGACCGTCTCATCCTGCCTCATCCTCGCCTTCGGTCTTGCTGGTGGCGATGGCGCTGGCTGAAGGAAAATGTCTTCGCCGAAATCTTGCGCGAGCTTCAGAGCTGCCTTGCGATATAATTGCGCTGTCAGCACACGACTCATTACAGCGAAGGCGATGGGGGGGGGGCGAGAGTATCTTCGGCTCTTGTCCATCCGAAAATGCCAGGAGGCGATCCCAGCTATGTTTCAAAGATGGCGCTGGTGTTTGTCGTAGGGCTGGTGTTTGTCGTCATCGCGAAGGCATTGTCTTGAGGTCACAGAAAAACTCCGTCAGAGAGGCAGAACCTGGAGCGGTGGACCCAGACCACAGCGTGCCTAATCGCGGATGGACAACAGCTTTAGTTCGGCACAAGCTTCCCCTCAGGATTGTCTCTGCAGTGTTGGTCGCGAGACAAGAGAGCGTATCGGCAGAGCCCCTAGGCCAGCGAATCGTTACTGATGTCTGATCCCTGTATGCCGAAATTTCGCCCGAAAACCGGCCTATTTTTTGCATAATATGCGCTTTGTGAACGCGATTTTAAACCTTACGGTTGTAACTTGGTACGTGTATACACAGTGTACAGGTATATTTTAGGACAGACTTAATTGGGCTATAAGCTTGTTGGTTCTTGAGATAGCAAACCCGAGCGAGTCTTGCCGCGCTCTACTAGTCTTGGGGAGCGCGGCTGCGCGCTCAGCCAAAGTCAAAACAGCGTATCTCAACCATGACCATAGCCGATCTGCAAGTACGCTCCCTCCCTGGTCCATATCGCCGTTGTCAGCAAGAAGTTCGGATACTTTCCCTGCATCCAGGGCAATATCACAGCGATTTTGCATATCGATGTAGAGTACCTCGCCGATTTTAATTTTCGCGCTCTTGGTCTGCCGAACGTGGCCGAGACGGCATCAGACGCGGTGGCTG
>JANHOG010000751.1:0-12213 GCA_027627325.1 Phlebia brevispora
AGTGATTCGTCGCTATCGGGTATGACAAGTCTCCGATCGCACAACGACAAGGTCTTGACCTCCGCCACAGAGCAGCTAGAGCTGTCAGTACCAGTGAAAGTGAAGGTGCACTTCCACGAGGACATCTTCGTCATCCAGGTGCCACGCGCAACGGAGTATGAAGAGCTTGTCGAACGAGTAGGCAAGAAAATACGACTATGCGGGCCACGGCGAGACGATGGCCCGCTGAAGGTCAAGTACAAGGACGAGGACGGCGACCTGGTATCTCTAGCGTCAACAGAAGACGTACAAATGGCGTTCGAGGCGTTCCGACCAGGCAGTCAAGTCACATTGTACGTGCAATGAATGCATGACGAGCTTCTCTGTTGATCTCTCCCTGGTCGACGCACGGACCTTTATCTTCTCATCATGTTATCCCTCATGCTCGCGTTGACTCTGGAGTACACCCATTGCTGCATCCTGACTTCGTCATTATCCTTATACTGGAATTCTATTACTCTGCACATTCATTCGGCGTTTTGTCTTTCGTATCGTCTGTATTACGACCTGTTCATGACCCCTGTCTTAGTCTCTCATTCCGTCTCGGTTTCCCCTGGTACTTTACAAGCATCTTGTTGCACATGACATAACACCGCGACGCACTCTCCTTTCGAGTTTCTTTTCTCGTGATCGTCACCCATTCGTGTCCGTATTCCCACGTCCATGATATCTTCGTTTCATTTAGTTTATTGGGTTGTCAACCCTGCTTTAAGGGCATAAACATCTACTTGTTGCATTCCCAACTTTCAGGCTAAGGATTATCTCTCACTTGGAATTCGGGTGGCTGACAAGTCGAAGGACTTGCATCCAGGTGTACCATCTATAGAGTCGTACGAGACCCGGGCAGCTAATGCTCTCGGCATCCTGTACGAAAACAACGATATATAAACTCCTCTATGATTATGCTCTATGGCAACACATATTTTGTCACTTAGCAGGATGACGAGTGTGCGCTGTAAAGCAACATGAGATCGAACTCGACTGCCGGTGCAAGGTGCTGGGCGTCTGTGAACCAATCACGTAAAGCGCGCGACGCGTCGATTTGCGCTTGTTTGGACGTGACAGGCTTCGACCGCGACTTGCACCTTGAGGAAGACTATATACCGTACTATCATTTTCTCTCTTCTCAAGAGCAGGAGGAAAACCCACATTTTATTATTTATCTACACAATAAATTGTGCCCTTCATGCAACATTCATCTTCAGACGGGCTTAACGAGGAGTACTTTGGTCGGTACCTTCTGTCTCTGAACGTGGCTGCTCCTAAATTCTCACAACTTGTAGACGAAGAAGACGCAGAGGGAGAGCCATACGATTCTGATTCAAGTGATGAATACGAAGCTGAATCGGATGAAGAGTTGAGTGAAAATGACGATGTCCCTTCGCAGTCCCGCAAGGGAAAAGGAAAAGAGAGGGATCTTGGGGAAGCTGAAGATGAATTAGTGGACCAGGACTTTAAGTACGCCACATTCGTATCTTAGTGGTTACTCTCAGTACTGACCAGAAGACAGCCGGCTTGTGAATGACATACGTAGCGGAGATTCAGCTTCTGGTACACTGAGCAAGGTGTGGGACTTCGACATGAGAGACCGCGAAGCAGAGTTCAAGGATGACCTGCGCGAGGCTTCTGGAGTCGGTAAGAAACGTGGAAGAAAGGTATATTTTGTGCTCCCACCCCGACTCTATTACATGGTCTTGACGTCGCATACGACAGCCTGGTCGTCGGAAGGGAGTCGTCCTCTCCCAGCAAGTTCGCGCGCTCATCGGGGAAGGGAATCAGGCATATGTAGACAACAATCTCCCTGAGACTATCCGCATCATGCAAGAGGTCATTCGTATTGAGCCTCGTGCGGGGTCTGCGTGGTCCGTGTTAGCTCAGTGCCATGAAGATTTGGGCGAGGTCCTAAAGGCCCTGCAGTTGAGGATCATGGCGGCTCATCTCAACCAAGACCCTGAGGAGTGGTACAGACTTGCAGATCAATCCAGGTATGTGAGATTCTTTCTTATGGCACATTTCTGACTGTTGTTCAGACAGCTAGGGTACGACCAACAGGCCTTGTACTGCTTCCGCAAATTGTATCAAGTGGACCCGAACAATGTTACAGCCCTGTGGGATCGCGCATCTCTCGCGCGAGAGATAGGCGATATGCGAACTGTAACTCGATCCGCCTCTCTTGTGTCTATGTACTGACTTGAAGGCCTCACAGGCACGTCAAGCGCTGCTCGCCATTCTCAAGCACGTCCCACATGATCTAAACGTCCTCGCCGAGTTGCGACCCATCCTCATTGAACTGTCTGACCTTGAACTCTGTGCCAATCTTTTCCAAGAAGCTTTCGAACATTATCAAACAGTCTCTCCTTCCGGTGAGGTCACTGTTCCTGCCCAAAGTCAGCCGGACGGAACCGTCGGATTTGGGTTGATGGAGATTTTGGTGCTTGCGGACTTGTACAACACTCTCGGCAAGTACGATCAAGCAGTTCGCACGATAAGGCAAGGATGCCGATGGATGCAGGGCCGCGCAGCGCAGAGGTTTTGGGACACAATAGACGACGACAGGGAATGGGACGTACCCCCCAGCTCGCCTGAGGAAGGTGCAAGAATCATTGGGGAAGGTGAAGTGCAGCCAGGGATGTACCCGCTGGACGTTAACGCGCGACATCGATTGGCTATTGCAAGAATCAAGATGGGAGACATCCAGGAGGGAAAGGTAAGTTTGCGAATGCCATAATTCACTTGTCGGGTCTCAATGTTTTATTGTACAGATGCATGCTAGCATCGTGCTTGGGCAAGAGATTACTGAATATGCCCCTCTGTTCAGCGAAATTGCGGACGCATACTTTGAACGTGAAATGTACTCCGAAGCAGGGAATATATACGAAATGCTCGGTGCGGACGTTGGCGTGCGTTCAGCTTCTTCTAGCGCGCATGTACCTGTTTGACAATGTTTCTACACAGACGAGCAGCTTATACGTTCTTCTCCAAGCCGCAGCTTGCCGGAGGATGTTAGGCGATCTCAAAGAGGCGGCGGAAGTATACGAGCACGGTAGGTAGGTCCTACCGCACAGATTTCAGCCGTGTTGAACCTTTTCAACAGTGATCAAAGCTGATTCAACCCACAACGAGGCTAAAATGAAATTGGCCGAGATCTATGAAATTCTAGACGAACCCAGGAAAGCGTATGATCTTGTCATGCAAGGTACTTCTTGATTGTTGTTACGTATTGGAAGTGCTCTCATGAAGCCCTGCAGTCATTGACTCACGCCGCAGACACAAGGCCGCAGCGCAGGGGCAGAACGGCGAAGGAGAGTCTTCAACGCCTGCTGGCGGTGCGTCGCTCTTCGAGGAGAAGCAACGTGCGGGCAAGGGCAAAGCCGGTCGCACTGGATCGCAACACTCTGCAAAACTCAGTGTTGCTCAATTGAAGGAATTGGAAGCGGAAAAGGAAAGGGAAGCCGTCATGTCTTACAGTCGTGTCAAAGCATTGTGGGCTTCAATGCTTGCAGGTGACGCTGACGCCCGGAAAGAATGGATGCATGAGGCCGAGTCACTCGTGGAATCGTTCAGGGGAACGAAGCCTTTGTTCTTAACTACGAGGGTGTGCGCCGTTCCCTACGTCCTCTCTATACCGTGCTAACAGAGAACAGCATGCTGGTTTCCGCGGGATGTTCCCCCGAGGTAGAAGGCAGAAGCAGTCGGACGAAGCCAACGAAAATGACATGGCCTCTAGATTACAATTGGAACTCGGTCAGGCTTCTCTTCCCGCATCACAGTTGAACCTGTCGATTTATATCAGGCATTTATCAGGTCGAGACAGCCTCGCCAGAAAATCGAAAGCGGATGGGACAGCATCCCAAGCTCTGGATTCTTTCAGGAAGATCGCCTTCGATGATTGGTTACGTCTGTTCATGCAGGTAATGCTTTAAGGTTTCTTGGATAGCACTGCCGCTCAATTCTTTACCTTTAGTATACATTCAATCTCACGAAGGAGGGGCAGTACGACGAAGCCCAGATAGTTCTCCGACATATTATGTATTCCAACGCCTTCCAGAAGCGGCACTACCAAGATACTATTCGATGCGCATTGATCAGTGAGTTACATTGAATGCTATTACGTCCCATTTCACTGACGAGTGTGATAATCAGCTTGTTCTGTCGCGGCTGGACATCCCGATATTGTAGTCGAACAATCTCGAAAATTAATCAATACCCACCAATACAACAACGAGCCCTTCCGTATTCTGCTCGCCTCGTTGAACAGCGGCTTGCTGAACACGGATGCTTTCCTGGCTTCTACTCTCACGAAGCATCTCCTTCGGGAGGTCAGAGGAATTGACGCGGCTCTCAAGAATCCAGACTCTCTGAAATGGAATCCTATTCTCAAGAGATACGGAGCTAGCGGCAAGGCAGAAGATGATGAAGACGAGGCTGTTGCAGAGCCTCCTGCACAGGATAGCGGCGATGCGACGAGATCCCGCCTCCCGACGAAAGAGAATCCTGTCAGTGTTGCCTTATATGGGCAAATATGCCTTGCTGCCAAGAGCTATCAAAGTGCACTATGTGCGTTTATTTCTAGTTCCGGGTTCCACTAGCAGCCTGCTGACTATGATGTAGTTTACCTGCTTCACGCTTATGACTACTGCCCTCATGACCCCGTGATATGCCTCTGTCTTGCAATTGCTTCCATCGGTCGTGCCATGCAGCGGCAGGCTGACAACAGACATCATCTCATCACACAGGTGAGTTGCTGTGTTCTTGTTTCTGCAGTGCTTTATTAACGTTCTTGCTCAGGGCTTAGCATTTCTCTCAAGTTACCGCACAATACGTGGCGATGACACCTCTAATCTGGATGAAATTGAATTCAATTTCGGGAGAGCCTTCCAGCAGTTAGGTACGTGAATACGCTCATTAGCTACTTTCATGTTCAACAGCTCTCACTTTCGTATCGTAGGGCTCTTTTCCCTCGCCGTGAAACATTATACACAGGTTCTGGAAATCGTGGAACAACGTCTCAAAGCGGATCCTCTTGTACGTCCTCCCACGTTGTGGACGTAACTTGATTGTTGAGCACAGCCTTTAGGACATTGGGGTTGCCCGGGAGGCTGCGTACAACTTATCCACCATTTATGTAACGACAGGTGCAATTCCTTTGGCACAAGCTTTGTATCGGAAATGGTTATCGTTGTAGCCGCCGACGAGAGTTCCTGCACATGTGATGTATCATAACGTACCGCCATCCTTGTATCGATAGCTCATTGGATCACCGCCTTCGGGTTCATATCGCCCATGGAGCGAGTTATCTCGATTGGAGTACAATAAGAAAGTCAGTTGGCATCGTAAGTGTCCATTTTGGTGTCGGCTTTGTGACTACTTGTTCAAGAAGTGCAGGTGCAGTATGTAGTATGTAAAAACTCCGCAAGGAAGCTCCGAAACTCTTTGCACGAAATCTGATTATTGTGTCCAGAAGTTGGGATACGCCAGGGTTTCATGTATTATTCAAGCTCAGCGGCTTAGTTGGGGAGAGCAGTCCTTCGTCGATGAGAGACGTTTTCCACGCTGATAAACGGGCGGAACGTCGGAGTGCTCGAGACTAGCGCCACATACCAGCATGTTAGTTCCTGTTTCGCGAAGAACAATTGTGGCATAGGACGTACCCATTCTTCATCTCTGACTTCTTCGGCGAGCTCTTCCCATTGCTACAAACACCACTCGAAAGTCAGTTACTGCGTCTAGGACGTGTATGGCCACGGCCAATCACTCACCTGGCGTTCTTCCTCAGTCAGTTCACAATACCAACGGTGGTTCAGGCGGCCCCACGTCACTTCCTCAAGGAGGCACCGATCCTTGACCCAATGCTCCGCATACAGCTTCCTACATGATAGTCAGCAGATTGGCGAAAGTTATCGTCAAAATGAGCTGGCAGCACTCACCGTCCTGTGATCTGATGTCTTTTGAATGGCCCTACGACGCGGCGCAGATCGCTTGGCCGGGGCTCTGCAGGACAATAACATGTTCTGCCATCGGTGTTCGTCGAGCATGCACTCATTGGGCTCACGGAGTCATCGAACGATGGGTGGTCATCTTCGTAATCATCATAAACCGGAAGATCTGTATCCTGGAGGCATCTAATCAGCAAGTCTTGCTAATACTGCACAAAATGAGGGGACTGCTCACCAGGTTCGTAAGGAATGGCATTGTAGTATGTTTATGCTATTGCCCAATAATGTAAGCTGTGGTGTTGTGTATGTGTAAATTTGGTAAGATGGATGGAATGCTAGCGTTTGAGGCTGTTCTGTTCAGAGAGTGAGAGCTCAATATATACCCAGGCTTCACAGGCATGGCCGGTAGGGGGCCACCGACTACCTGTGCGTGGAGAATCATCCAGAAGTGGATCAGTTGTCTTGACAAAAGACTTGTCCGGCGAACTAGTGACATTGAACGCTTGACTCGCCGAAGTGCGGTAAGTTGTTTGTGCCGGAGGGAGATCCTCATTGGCCATAGTGTCCTACGGCAAGTAGAAAGTTCGGATGAAAATTCCACAGATCCTATTTTCATATCCATAATGATACAGGGTAGAACCAGAATACACAAACTGAGAAGGTAGAAATCAGCCTATATGGTTGTGTGAATGAAGAATAGGACCATACCATGTTACAGGATACTTTGCGTGTCCTAAACGCTCAGTAGCCATCTTTGCCTTTGACCGCATTGTACCCCTTGCCGCCTTTGCCAAACATCTTCCTCAAGTCGCCGACAAGGGCCTCAGGCACTTCGAATGCGGCGAAATGGCCACCTTTGGTGTGCTCCGATTCGAACACGACGTTGCCGATCGTACGTGCCCATCTGCATAAGCCACATTCAATGAGTGATATGCACCAACAGGACGGTAGACGACGTACGTCTTGGGCGTAATGCGAAGCTCACGCGGGAAGAAGCTCAGCCCGAGCGGCACGGAGCTCCATGATTTGGCGAAGTCTGCGAAGGGTGCGTTGCTCTTTGTCTCAAAGTAGATGCGCACGGATGCGGCAGGGCCTGCCGCAGAGAAAAGGTACAGGGACACCCACGTAAGGACTGCAACAGGAAGCATATTGATAAGCTGCATAAAAGATGTCTCAGGAAGCCGAATGCAAACCTTCATCGTCTGTCCACGGATACTCATCCGTCCAGGTGACGAGTTTCTCGTAGACCCATGCCAGAAGGCCGACAGGCGAATCTGCAAGAGAATACCCGAGAGTCTGGGGCTTGGTGCTTTGGAGCTCATAGTAGCCTCGGCCTAACAAGACAACCATCGTTCAGTGGAAACCATAAGGGGTGAACGTTCAAGTCATACCGACTGAAGCAAACCAATTGCTGCGTTCGAGGCCCTTGCGGTCACGCTGAGTGTACGGCGTCACCATATGTTGGAGGTATAGTATAGGATTACGCCTCAGCTCGGGAGGCCGCCCGCTAGTGAAAAGGCGGGTTGAGTACAAGATATACGCATATATGCTAAGCCACCTACGCTGGGAAGTTGGTGTGCCAGGCCTTGACTTGCTTGGGGTACAGTTTCGCCAGAGTCCGTGCAATCTCGATGAATGCTCTTAGCTGAATGCAATCATACTCCGATTGAATGAGAGTCTCACATAGAAACCCCAGTCACCGCCTTGCACAACTAACGGTGGGATATACGATCATTGATGCTGTGGATTGTTCAAAAACAACTGGACTAACCGTATTCCTCATAACCCAGGGAAAGCATGAGCTTATTGGAAAACTAGGAAACGGTGTCGGTTTGTTGAAGCACGAGCTACATGCGTAACATACCTCAGCATACTGGGCCCCAGAGAACCCTTTCTTTGTAGGGGCCGAGGAGAAGCCGAAACCAGGAAGACTTGGCGCGACTACGTGGAACGCAGGGGCCTCAACTTCTGTTGGGTTGGCGAGAAGAGGCAGGATCTTGCGAACCTCCCCAAAGTGACCCGGCCCTGATTCGTGTTGAGCAGGGATTAGTGGAAAAGTGGAGAAGACTTACAGCCATGAAGGAACAGCAAGGGAATCGCATTAGCCTTTTCGCTCTTCTTGTGGACATAATGCGCTGTGAATGTTCCGTGTCCCTCTACCTCGATCGGACGCGTATATTGAGGAAGCGACGCGTTCAGCTCGGCCTCCGCTGCTTTCCAGTCGAAACCATCCTTCCAGCGTGCAACGAGGCGTTCAACGTCTTTCAAAGGCACACCGTAGTCCCACTCGTTTTCAGACTCGGGGGCAGCTGACGGCAAGGTGGCTTGAGCAAGCTTCTGCGCGAGGCTGTCCAGCGCAGACTGGGGTACCGCGATCGTGAATGTTTGTTCGTCTGACATTGATACAAGAGCTGCGTGGGGGACTACCACCAACACAGTGAAGTGAGAAGATGGACGTGAGAGACAAAGAGGGGTGTACGTGCCAAAGGGGTCACAAGCCGAACGTTCGCTCGGACTTCATATATAAACCTGAACTTCTGGCGCTCCTGGGCAACGAACCGTCTAGGCGGTTATCTCATGACCATAGTGCACTTCTGTGACGCCATACAATTGACCATCTCTGCAACAATCGTCGTGATGGAAGCAGCGGTGATGTTCTGTGTGTGAGCTTGAATGTGATGAGCATCGTCGGTGAGCAGGGTCTGGCGTCGCGTCGGGCAACGCTCACGCGCACCGCTCGCCATCAATCGCATCAATTTGGGCCACATCTCCGAGTCCACTCAGTCTTCAGCCTGACCTGCATGGGCGGCTCGATATTTCCGCAAAACGACACTAAAGACGTCTTAGCGATGACCGAGTATTACTTGTAGGTCATCTCACAATTTTGATACGGGGATCAAGAGAATTGCAGGCAGATACAATCGCATCCCAGTGGCACGACATTCGCGACTTCAAGTTGTGCCAGCGTTCCACCCGACTTGTAGTATATTTTTACAGGTATTTATTCAGTCAGATTCTTTTGGTACACAACCTGCATAATACAAGGAGGTTCTTGATCATTTCAGCGTGAGTGAAGGGTAGCTGGGCATTTGAGTACTCGACAACGTCGTCTGCGAGTGCGATGTAAGAAAATCGCGTCAAGACCATAGTAGACTCGTAGAAACAGCGGCCACAGAGTCTCGCCAACTCCGGCTTTGCTCAGAGGGGAACCTGTCGTATAATCAAACGCCTCCTATCATAGCCGGGGTGACGAGCCACTGAGATGTAAAGGTCGTTTAAGCACCTAAGAGCTCGCCTGTCTGGTCCAGCAAAAAACGCACAAAAAACTACTTTTGCGCATCTTGACTTGTGCGCACTGCGCACAGGATACGCCGCGCGAGTCAGGACGGTATTGTCGCAGAGTCAAATAACGGTGAGATGCGCTTTGCCAGATTTTTCATCGTAAGCAGCCAAGCTCGCCCACGTACGTTCGTAATGACACCGGATGTTCACGTTGGATCTACATGTCTCAGGAGACCGATCGTTGGAGAGAAGAGCGAGCGCTTTCGGCAAATGCCCAGTCTTGATTTCGAATCCTCCGCTTGCCGGTTTTCTCACTGTCACTTCAAACTTCACGGAGCAACAGATATCGCAAACAACAGAAGGCTCACAATGCAATTAAAGATCCACCCGACAATCATGTTATTCACAAGAAACCGGTGATTATAAATGCTACATTTGAATTGCTCGTAGAACGAAGAACGCGAACGAAATCCAGGTTGCTAGATTATTACAGTGATCCTGAGTCGATGATGTATGATACAGAGGGGATACGAGACGGCAGATCGTGAATCGGAGCGTGTATGAGCAGAATGAATCTGAAATGTATAATCTTGTCCGTCTTGATGAAAATATGAGACGACGTGCGCGCACGGCGACGGACACCACTCTATATGTCTACAAGGCGTCAGGAGAGATGTCGCCGAGCGTGTTAAGGTCCATCGCGCTATATGCGCTGAAAGCGGACTCTGCATTCTCTCCGTATTCGGAGATGGTTTCCTGTACACCGGATAAGCGTCGAGAAGAGGAAATACTCAAGAGAAATGCTTACGTCGAAATAATGGCGTACGACACTGCGGGGCGCTGTAACACGGCAACGTCAGAATGAACACCATGTAAGCATTCAGCCGGCCTGTACTCACTCTTCGGTGTCTTGGGCAAACGGCAGCTGGCACCGCTCTGCAGAATGTGATATGCGACCAAACCAGACCAGCCAGTCTGGTGCGACGCTCCAAGACCGTGTCCATCGTCGGCATGGAAGTACTGTAACGCATCGTCAGCCACAGGTCCGCTATCAATGGACGACCACATACCTCGTAGAACCAAACATAATCACGGAAGTGAGGGTCTCTATCCAACTTGACATTACCGCCGTTGGTCGCCCGTCTGCCCTCGAGATCACGGCCGAATATATGTATGATACGATGTTGGATTTCTTCGGCGACGTTGGCAAGGTTCATATAGTCTCCGCTACCCGTGGGGCATTCTACTTGAAGTTCGTCTCCGTAGTATTGGTAGAACCGCTGGAGACTTTCTATGAGGAGGAAGTTCACGGCCAGCCCTGAATTGGCTGCTCAACAACTGCACTAAATCTCTAAGATGTAAAACACTTACAGATTGGTCCACGCCAATTGGAATTGCCCCCAAACATGCCAGATTTAGAGTCTCCGGGCCAGTAGTTGACTTCAAACCGCTCTCCATGGACTTCTATACCCCACGGTTGTTCCTTGTGTTTCTTTGATAACCTATATTGGTAATCAGTACAATTTCAGCCATGTGCCTAAAGCTACTCACGATCGGATACCATGCTCGCTGAAGAATTCGTCTTCGTCCAACATCTTCTCCAAAATGCGCACGAGCCGCTCCTTGCTAGCCAATGCCAACAGTCGCCGTTCGCCACGACCCTTCACTGCAAAAATCCAACCACTGTGAGCCCACTTTGTCATCCAGACATCGTACTATGTACCTTTCATGTTTGCCATATTGCGCTCTGACAACTCAGGCCGGTTCTCGATGAACCATTCCATGCGCTTCTTAAAGCCAGGCAGCTTGTTGATAGTCGCCGGCTCTAGGACGAGCGTAGCGTAGAGGGGAATGAGACCGACAAGGCTGCGCACGGGCAGCTGCATCGTGTTTCCAGGCCCGAACTCGATCGCATCGTAGTACATCCCGTCTTGCTCGCTCCACAAGCTTACTTCGCCCTCACCCGAGCGATATGTCATCGCGTCCGAAATGAAGATGAAGTGCTATAATGAGTGTGTTCATCCATCTTCGAAAAGGGACAGAGGACATCGACGACGCACCTCAAAGAACTTGGACGCGATATCTTCATAAACGGGATTATGCTTCGCAAGTTCAAGTGCAATGTTGAGCCTTTTCCATGCAGGTGAGTATAAATCTGTCGATACGTCCAGTGCACTCACATGTTCAAGCAATAGAATGCCATCCAGGCCGTACCATCAGATTGGCGCAGCCGCCCGCCAGTTGGAAGGGGCTCTGAACGGTTGAACACACCAATGTTATCGAGACCAAGGAAGCCGCCTTCAAAGACATTATTCCCGCCCTGGTCCTTACGATTTACCCACCACGTGAAGTTGAGTAAGAGCTTTTGGAAGACACGCTCTAGGAACGACAGATCTTCAGTACCGTACACCTTGCGCTCGATCTTGAATACACGGAAAGTTGCCCTATATTGATCGTACTTCGCTTAGTTTCCGCATCATTCTGACCCCAATACAGATAGCTCACCAAGCGTGTACGGGAGGATTCACGTCCCCAAAATTCCACTCATAAGCGGGAATTTGTCCATCGGGCTTCATATACCATTCGCGCGTAAGCAGATCCAGCTGTTTCTTTGCAAAGGCAGGATCAACTATTGCAAGAGGGATACAGTGAAATGCCGTGTCCCACGCGGCGAAGAATGGGTATTCCCATCTGAGGTTACAGGAGGTTCATGTCTCATTATATATGTAGATGACATGGACTCACTTATCGGGCATGGAAAGTATATCCGCGATGTACAGGTGTTTCCAGTCCTATTCAACTCTCAGCATCCGCGATCATTGCAGACACGGTGTACACGTACCTTGTTGCGAACCCATTTCCTTTCCGGAGGCGGCGGAGGCTGCGCAGGATCGCCCTCGATCCAAGTCTTCTGGATGAACTGGTAATACTGTTTGGTCCACAGCATGCCTCCGAA
>JANHOG010000752.1:0-12210 GCA_027627325.1 Phlebia brevispora
CACGGAAGGTCAGGCGACACCAGCTGAAACGCGTAGAAGGGCTAGGAAATCGCAGTCGCGTACAACGGCAGGCTGTTGAATGCGATGTACATCGACGAGCAACGCTACTTCGCGTTCGAACCAGGGAGAATAAGAGGGCAGAGCATCGCGACGTGTCACAGCTGGAAAGCCCCAGTAAAATAGGGAAGATACATTGCACGAGGCAGGGGCAGTGATACGCGGTTGTGCTAGTCATCGACACGCGCAACCACGAGCAGGGACACGATGTGCAAGGGGTGAAACGAGTCGGCAGAGCACGTTGCGAGGCAGTGTCAAGCTCGATCTCCTCTATGTCACCTGTTCTAGTCTTGTATGCAGGCCGTATATAAAGAGAGTAAAAGGGTATTTTTCCACAGAATTCGCCACGTCGTCAAGAGATGATCCAGACGAGTCCTGCCTCTCAGAGTTGCACGACTTCGCAAAAAGAAAAACATGGAGTGCGGATAGCCCTTCCTACCGACAGTCTCTTGAATGTTGTGGCGTGTGTTCACTATGAGGAAGAGAGCGTGCTCTCGTCCTGGAAACCGAACGTAAGTCCAGTCCGTCCTACGTACTGGACTGTCGTCGCTAGAACATCGGGATCGTAACCGCCTCTGCGGTCGGCTTTCGTTGGCGATGATCCCGCAACAGTGGGGAATATCAACGAAGAACAGCGCGATAGTTGATACTACTAGTGGCCTGCGATGTCTAATGTACAGAACTAACCTACGGCTTTCAATCCTCAAGGCATATTTCACAACGTATTTGTCCTTTCGTTCGCCTGGGTACCTTGCGAGAGGGAACAACATACTTCTATTAGTGCATTCTTACTGTATTCTTTGCTTTTCTGGAACGTGCTCTTGAATCCACTTCGCAGTTTCTACGGTAGTATTCAATGCAACGTCTAGCGTTGGCAACTTCCAGCTATTATCTGCATCTTTGACGGGGCATATAGACAGCGCCGCCAACGTCATATACGTGTGATAAGGATCTGTATATAAAAGCGGTCAATACACTGACAGTAACTCTATACTTTTGTGCTTACCTGGACGACCACCGGGTTCTTTGCAGACACCTCCGAATTTGAACTGGCAACTCGCAAGGAAGTTCGCCATGGCTAACGTATCGACCATGTCTTCCGCACCTAGGAGCTACGTAGCGTCTCATTAGCATATATGGACCTGTGACCTGTACTATGCACTCACTTGGAGAGATGCAGCGCACCAAAAACAATAGCAAGCGTCAGCGAGCTTATTCGTACGCCCGCAAAAGCCTCCTTCTACGGTCTGGTTCTGAAGAAGCCATCGAATCGTTTGCTCCCGCTGTACAGGGGAAGTGAATGTCCTATTTCCCAGCGGGAGGGTAAGAGGCAGAAGCGCGAGGGATGCGAGAGCGCAATACGTCGTGCCGCCTGAGTATGTCGTTCTAAGTTCAATCTCCACGCAATCACGAACAAATCTCACCAATTGCTTCTGCGAACGGTGTCTGTGCAAATCCGCCTTCATGACTCTGATAGCTCGCATAAGCTGTAAACGTAGAGGGGAATAGCGATAGGCAACGTACAATGCATGCTTCGATGTAGTTCAGAGTTCGCGGGATATCGATGCCAGACCAGTCGCCTAGCATATTGCTGATTGCAAATGCACAATACACCGAGCGAAGATCTGCTTCACCACCGTTCGGGAGCGGTGAAAAGCTTCGGAGCATACGCATTAACCATAGCTTATATGCGGCTATAGCAACAGGCGTACCTTCCGTCCTCACACTGACAGGACTTGAGGAATTGAATGAGTCCAGGGCGGTCGAGTTCGGAGAAGTCATCGCGCAGAATGGCGAGCGAGAGCATAGTCGTGTAGGACATGATGAGGTTTGGCGTGTCATACTCTGTATACTCATCTTGCGTCTGCAGATATACTAGTATCAGCACGCTGGAAAGGGGGTTCAACAAAGTAGGATGCGCACCGGGTCGTCGCCCTTCAGGTCAGGAGTCATGTACGAGCTCCCTTTAAAGCCCGTACCGAACGGTCCCCCTACTCATAAACAAGATAGATGAGCCTTCAACTTCCCGCCCGAGATAGAAACGATGAGACAGACAGACTTGATTGTTGCGTCCACAGCCATCGCCGCCAGGCCCCTCTCTCCGCCTCCTTCGTCTTGCTCTCGATAAGTCCGAGGATGTCCAGGCTTCCTAAACTATAGAATGCAATGGCGGCTCTGTTCTATACTCTGTCAACGCTGCGTCTTGCTATATGATACACCGAGAATATGGGATCGTGTGAGTCCCGCGTACCTGGAAGCGTCCGCCTCAACTGAGGCCGCCGGGAGGCCCTGGATACATCGCAGACAGTGACCTGCGTGCATGGCACGAGCCAGGGGAGGTAGGGTCTCGGGATCTTTGCCGAACATATGGATGTTTGGGTTTAGGGCTGTAGAGTATGTACAAGGAGACTGCACTCGCAGACGGTCTCAGCGAGACGCGCTGAACTTGCGAAATCGTGCATCAAAATCAAAATCAAAGTCAAATTCGATGGAATAAGGCACATCGAGCCTGAAATTGAAAGCCGTCACAATATACCTCGGGAATTGCGAAGCTCTGCAACATCAGGAGAACGTCTCTACTCATCTTTAACTCCATGACTGCTCTTCCTGACTATTTATACACCTTCCTGTAGGAATACATTACACTTCATCGACAAGTGTCGTTGCAGTCGTAAACTTGAACGACTAGCAAGGTGTTACTGTATTGAGGCAGGGCAAATGCGAAGACAAGAGCAGAAGATCAACAGCACAGCACACAGCAATTTATATGCTCCTAATTCCCATCAATTCTACCGAAATCATCCCTATAAGTCCACTTCGTCAATTCGTGTCACGAACAATAAACATCAGCATTGATGCTTCCCACCTCTCTCCATTGAGGTACATCCTTCCTATGACGAATGCAATGAATCGATCCAGTTGTCCAGAAAGATGCTGCGAACTGCGACAAATCCCGGAATCCGGCACGCGATACGCTGCCAACATTCTAGACCTAGCACGCCAAACCCGCTCACTGAGGATATTGCTTCGGATGCCTTCTCCTTACAATCAGCGGGGCGTCCTCTTGTTGCACACATTCAGTGGGATACAATCGCAGGAAACGTGCGAAGGCATCACTCATCTGCTCTGAACGAAGTCGCGATATTGGGTGTCCTATCCTCTCCGCCCACGGCTTCTCACCCTCTCTATACTTGACCTCGAACTTCCAACAGCGCGACATGTGGCTCAGGAAACGGACAGCCCCCACTGTACTGAACTTCTTGCCAAGACACTGCATTGGCCCAGCTGTGCTGAAGGCGAGGAAGTCGTCGAGGACCGCTTCGGAGGGCCAGTGCAGCGGAAAGAAGGTGTTCGGATCTTCGTAGACGTATGGGATTGCGGCATACGCCGGTCATGTCGACGATAACTTCCATTCCTGTAGAGAGGAAGAGAGTGGCACCAAAGGGTGTCAACGCGCTTCTCTACATCCACGGAAATAGTATGTGCTGTCGCTTCGCCCACTAGAAGAGGGACGAACTGTATGACTTGAGTGTTCAACTTGCTATACCCTGGGAGATGACTTTCTGCTGTACTTACGAGCTCTGTCGTTTCACGTATGCGCCACAGTCGGATTCCATGCTGACGTCCTCAAGAGCTAAGAACGTGGTTCAATCAGATAGAAGTACCGTGGCGCCCCCTTACAACCCTATCCCGTATGCAGCAAATATCAGTATGAGCTACACCACAGTGAGCATTTTTCACTTACCAGATTTTGGAAACTACATACATAGCCCTTCGCAGGGCTACTAGCAGAGCAAGAGCACAAACGAGAGCACTAACTAGTACTCGTACCAGACTAATCGAGGACAGCGCTGCAAGAGCCGAGCGACGACATAGTCTTAGGTGCTTCACTTTCCGTACATTTTTTGACCTTTTATCATGTTGCGTCCTTTGTGTCAACGCGTCGATTGTCATGGTCGTTACGGGTGAGGACGGTAGCCAATCAGAGAGGCAAACGATTGATCGCCGATCTCGGCGCGCGACGCGCATTGAGTAGCGCTGGTGCCGCCAACGCGCCGTCTGCTCGAATGTTGGACCATGAAGTTTGACTGCTCTCAATCATGTTGAGTCCCACGTACACATATACGCGATAACAATAGTGTTATGAGCGTACGCTTCCAAGCGTCTTGGATTTTGACGAGTTCCTTGAGAGCGCTGCTACGGCGGGTACGCATAATCCTGTTCGTCTTCATACTTCATGAGTTAGTTCCGAGAGCTGATGCTTGGTACAGTTTTCGTCAAGATTTTAGCAAAAAAGTGTCGAAAACAGCGTGATAAAAATTTGCAGGAGTCAAACGTTAACGGACACGGTGTCCGGTCTTCGGTCAGTATCAAGGAGCAGTCGGGATGGAAAGACCGATCATTCTTAGAAGAAATGGATTGGTACGCTCTCCCTGTTGTGCATGAGGTTTTTGCAGCTCATACACCTTTGGCATTTACCACGAATATCCTTGAGGGTCTTGTGAGAGTTCACACTTGAACCGCAGCCACAGAGTCTCAGCCAAAATACAGCAACACAAAAACGAGAGTGCCAACTGTGCTCAGCTGCTATGAATGCAAGCTACTGCATTTCTAGGATCTTGACGAGGTCCTAGAGACTCCGGGAATGCTGGGAGGTAAGGATGTTCGCGTTCTCGTCTACCACCAAAATTTATGTTTCGCTTTTGCACACATTCTTGCTTACGGCCGCTGGTCATAATAGCTGTCCCGGCCTTTCTCGGGCCTTTCACATCTGCGTAACCGGGCAGCTAGTCTTCAGCGTTTCTGTGTTGAAAAGGCCGAGCGGCGCGAACGTTTCCTCGATACAAACTCTACATTCCTGCCACCAACAGGATGCCAAGATCAGTTTTCATGGCTCTACGATGTAAATTACGACCTGGGCGGTGATTTGACGATGTACCGCCATGCTGGCGCGCGCCACAGTGCTATTCTACATGCAAAATTGACATATCGTGGATCGCACCTCTATCCATATGACCTCCATTGTGAGTAGTGAATCGTAATGCATTCCGACTTTCGCTTCGGCTTCAGCGTTAGCGCAGGATCTTCGTGTAGACGGTAGGTCAATCCTGGCGTTATTACCTGTGAAGTATGGTTGACTCGTGTGACAGATGCCATCTGATCAAGTTTCAACACTTGTTATATACCTCTTCTGCAACGTGCTTGCGTACCTTGATGGAGTGATAGCAATGCGCGGACCCGGTAAGCTATATAAAATGACCCGAGTTCGAATCTTGTATCCTTCGTTTCGTACAAGTCTGGACTGACACGTATGGATTCACAGATAGATCCTGCCAGTCTGAATCTGCTCTTCGCCGAATTACGTTCCATCCAAGCGGCGCAGTACAGTGACCGTACGATCAGATTACAGTCTTGCCCCCGCAGAGACTAATCGATTCTTTCGCAGTTGCTGCGGTGATAGTCTTGTTGTATGATGTTCTACTCAATATGAGCGACGAGGTGAATCATGCATTGCTGTACCGCTGCTGTTTAGATTAATAAGTTTCATGCAGGTCGAGTATATTTGGCAGTATGTGAATATCAACAGGTTAGACGAACTGTATGATCCCATCTCTTTTTAGTGCAAAATGGTCCTTTCCGAAGACCTTGTATCTCGTTGCTCGATATTATGGACTGCTTCACCTTGTGTGCGTCATTCCAACTTCCTTTTCTCTCATGTTCACTAATTCACCATTGTAGCATCGCCTTTGTCTGTATGTGATAACGTGACAATGAGATCGGTAGCAGCTAAGTCTCTAATTGCTTTCCAGTTGAGACTCGCACCGGACTATCAACATCTGTAAGTTGAACACTGACACCTTGCCTCTAAATAATACCGTGTCTGAACATAGCAACTATAGACGTAAGCTAGCGTCGATTCGGTGCAATATCTCGCAACTGACATGGTTCGAAGCTGTCGCGGCTACCTGTGGTTTACGTCCATGTAAGTTCACGAAATTGGCCCCTTTCAAACATCTGCTGATCTGTAGCTCATACAGCTCAGGACCTGGGGTGTTTACCGCCGTGGTTGATATGATCCTTGTACTGCGTATGTGCGCCTTCTACGACGGGAGTAAGAGAGGTATGCCATTTCGCGATTCCTTTCCACATTGTCTCATTCAGAACGTTCGTTCCAGTCTTAATATTCATGTCCGTGATGATGACGTGTGCGTGGCACGTTGGTCGAAGTTGTACTTCGTCGCGTGTTACTTACACTCATTACGATTTTAGGTGAAATTTGCGTGAGTATATATGCCGCTACTACACTTCCGTGTTGTTCGAGGGCTCACTTACTTACAGATGTCTTTCGCCATGGAGATCTATGCGTCGATCAAGAGTGACATTCCGAATCCTCCTGCTATACCGTCCATCAGTTGGACCGGATGTTTGGCATACCCCACCCGCGTGATCACGCTGATTGCTTGGTAAATTCGAGCGACAGAGTAGTATATTTACTGGCACTGACCAATTTTGACAGGATCCCTGTTATGATTGTTGGCTGTAAGTCGATCTCGCACAGTCCGAGACCTGCGTATTGACTCAAGTGCAAGTCGTCTGCGCTATCATGACCTTGTACAAGTACATAACTCTGACAAATGCATATGGATACCGTGGACGACGATTGTCACCGCTTCTCCACAGCTTTGCCTGGGATGGCACACTGTACTTTTTCCTGTGCGTGACCTCTATCTTACCTCAGGAACATGCTTGCCTTTCAGGTCTGATCTGTATTTTCCAGGTTATTTGGTGAGCGCGTTTGTCGCATGTTTTCATACTCTCTGCTTAGTCGCTCGTACACACAGCCGCTATCATGGTTGCTGCTCTCATGAACCTAGAGATCCGTAATGAACTTGCTCGAGTGGGCCTCACGTGGGTACTTGGCATTTTTTTCCATTAGACGGTCCTAACGTGTACTCAGGTGGATCATCGCCATGTACTCTATCGCTGTAAGTCTGTTCTCTTGACAACCTGGGTCGATTGCTGACCACCGCAAAGGGATCTAAAATGGTCTTGAATCTCCGAATCGAGGCTATGAGATCTATATCGGACTTTCACACAACTGACGAGACTTGGGAATTGGAGCTCCCTACAATAACTCCGCAGGCCGCGAATACAAATAGCTCCAGCTCCGAATGAACTCTTGTTATGGCAAGCCTTGCTAGAGAAGATCAGCGCACACGTGCTTCGGCCGCTACAGTTTACAGCAGCGCAAATTCGGTTTTATCTCAGTCATATTATCCTTGCTTTAACAATTCACTGACGTTGGGTGCCTTCGCTGTTGAGCTCCCTTTACAAGACGGTACGCCCTTACTGTCAGAACAGATGACTTAAGATTGACGCATTATTCTAGAAGTTGTAATTTCATTTTGTATGGCTCATGGCTTATGGATGCATTCAAAATCTCCGCCCAGTATAGAGCAAAATTATCTCCTGAATCGTGCTGCCTCTGGGTGGAGGCTCTGATTGAGAGGCAACAGTGAGTCCTCAATGGGTTCACTGCCGTCCCGTTCGCGGGATATGACCAATCATAGATGGGCCGCTCTATCGGTTCGACACTCCCACAGGAGAATATTATGGACGCCGTACCGGTCATGTTAGCAACGTCGTAATGTACCGTAGTCTATTTTGGAAGAGGTGGTAGTAGATGCTGGTAAGGATTGTTTTTCTTTAAAGCTCGAACCTTGCTCACGGAAGCCCATGATATAGAGAATCGCGCAGCCAGTCTACCTGCACATCTTACCAGTAATTGTTGTGCCCACAATACTCTAACGCGCTTCTGCATCAAGACCGCCCAGTGGAGCCATCCTTCGTGGGCGCAAACTCTGCATCTGTGCCGCCCACAATGGACCGCATGGTCGCGGCAACTTAGGAAATATTACAACAATCGTGACCGTGCAGGTTTTTACAGATGCATTTATGCAGGATAGCATGATCTGTGATCTTTGCCATCAATTGAGCCCTACTCACGGTCACACATATCTTGGGTCGCCGCTCTACTGACATGGATTTCGTTGTTGGGCGGTCGCGATCTATCCCCACCTCCGGGTTGTATGAATGGGAGATGTATGCCACGGACGGTACGTGGAATCTTAGTACGGTCCATGTTGAATGATTGAGTTCCAGATGCTATTTAGGGGGGTGGATTTCCTGTGTTATATCATCTCTGAAATATCCATGTTTCCATTGATCCTGATGAGACCGTGCAGCTTTTACACGCTATAAATCGACCAGATGCGGCCAGTCACCTTCGCATTACGGCTCCCTGCAGCTTCCCAGCGGCATGCCAATGGTTTCCGAAGTGGGAATCGGAGCTTTGAGCCTGCTGTATACCCAGCTAAGGCCGATACAAGCAGCACAATATAGCGATCGTATGGTGCTGTTTATCTCGCTGTCGCATTTACTGACCGTGGGTTCCGCAGTTTCCAGCAGTGGTAGTCTTGTTGTACGATATTTTATTCAACATGGGCGACGAGGTGAGTCATTGGGTTGCTATAGTCCCCTATGCACGCTGACGTATCCTGTACAGGTTGAGTATATTTGGCAGTATGTGTGCATCGAAGCATCGAATTCACACCATTAAGATCTTCTTTTCAGATGCCAGTTCATACAAAACTCATAAGCCGTTGTTTCTTGTGCCACCACTACTCACCGATGTGGAGCATCCTTGACGCGCGCGGCAGTGAGCAAGATCTCGTCAGTGTACTTCTGGCCCTCCGCGAGCCGGCCGCCTTTTTCGCTCTAGCGACCGCAACTATGCCGCCTCGTCCTGGCCTTCAAGTTAGCAATCATAACACCGGTGACACGCGGCGGCTACAGTGCATGTAAGTCCCAACCTTATCGAACCGTCATGAATGCACGTGGCTAAAAGTGGCAGGTGCAGATGACGCTTTGAGAGCGTTGTCATGGCACGAATAATGTCTGTCTTCATCGTGATTCACCATTGTTTCAGGCGCTGATGCTCGGTGCTGATCCCATTAGCGGACGCATTCAAATTCCCTAGAAGCTTGAGCGTGGCATAGGCAATGGTCTGAGGAGCTCGAATGTCCACACCTTTGGTTTTCTGTCAGTCTCAAAGGAACACTAATACACAGCATCCAGCATTGCTATCATTTGCCAGAGCACCGATCGCTCCTACAAAATGCTGGGATATTGTATGTATTTCTAAGCTGGTAAGCACACTCTATGTCATGACAGATGGTAATGTTTATTCTGTCCGAATCAACATTAGTATTCTTGCGTGCGATGAGCGTTTAAATCCATCATGTATTGCGATGGTAATGCAACTACCGGTTCAGGTTTGTTCGCTTTCACGATCACTACCGGCGACATTATCGCATACATGACTAGATTTTAATCCTTGACCCACCATTGTCCGCCCATCTCCAGAGCATGATCCATCATTTTTCTCAGAGAGCTACGTGAATTCCATGGTATTGATGGCGAAGACAGCGATCGTAGAGAGCTGCAGACCGTCTTGGAAGACGAATGGTTATCAGCGAAGGTAAGTGTTCTGCCGTCACTAGAGATTATATACATTCTGAGTGGTCCTTTGACTGCAGGAATCTTTCTATAGGACCGTATCTCACTGACCGTACCTTTGATATTGCTATGAGTGCCCAAGACGATGCCAAGTTCGGCTCTTCGCTCACTTCACATCTCCATTATGGACCATTGCCGCGACATCAATCCTTGCATTCCACGATGTGAAGCAGGACCTTGGCCGTGGCTAGAAGGTATATCGACACTAGCACACGCAGGGACGATCCATGCGATCAGTCCGGCTAGGCCGCTCGCGATAATGCCTGCATGCTCGGCTCAATTGGCAGGTCTATCAGACAGAGTCATTTATAAGTATGTTTTCTAGCCTTTGCATTGGTTCTGTTCTGACATTTGATATCCGCGAAGGATTGTTCGTTTTCGAAACAGATGCTATGTGATCGGATTGCGAGCTTTTTTGGGCTCTAGTATGTCTGCTTTCCAGCGTAAATTCATGCAATGGCACAACCTGAAGACCTGATTAGCTATATAACAACCAGTCTTTGCACCTTGCATTGTACATTGCCCACCCTCAGCCGGATACACTATGGATGCCCAAGTAGAGCAGGCTCTGGAATTATTGTATGCCGACTTGCGTTCAATCCAGTCAGCGCAGTATAGCGACCGTACGAGTCTCCTAGTCTCTCCTCTACATGAGCTAATCAACGTCTTCTTTTCACAGTCGTGGCTGTGGTAGTTCTGGTATACGACGTCCTACTCAATATGAGTGACGAGGTGAATTGTATCTTCCCGCACGATTGCTGTCTTAACTGATGGGGTGGTGCAGGTTCAGTATATGTGGCGGTATGTGCTCCTTGAGTAGCCAAGCCGGCTGCGTGATATAGTAGGCTTCCAGTGCGAAGTGGTCCTTTCCGAAAGTGTTGTACCTCATCGCGCGGTACTACGGCCCGCTTCATCTGACGTTCGTTCATCCAATTTCCTCATTATGCACACCTTCTCACGCGTTGTCGGCAGTGTTGCCTTTGTCTGTACGTCATTGGAAGTTTTGATGAATTCTGTAGATTTTAAACTTCTTTTGAACAACAGTCGACACTCGGACCGGGCTCTCTGCATCTGTGAGTACAATTCAGGTTGTCATTTTGAGAAGTGATTTCCCTGAACACGGAACGCATAGAAGTAAGCTAGCATCGAAGAGCAATTTTTGTACTGCTTACAGGGTCCATAGCTGTCGTGGATATTTGTGGTTTACATCGATGTCAGTATGGTTGCTGCGACGTTTTCAGGTCTAACGACACATGTCTTCTCCAGCTCAGGACCTGGAATCTTCACTACCGTGGTAGACATCATCCTGATCCTGCGCATGCGCGCGCTCTACGATGGTAGCAAGAAAGGTAATGTCATTCCACGAACAGTTTTGGACGTGAGCTGAGCATTACATATCTTAGTCCTGATCTTCATGTCTGTGATGATGGCATGTACGTGACGCTGACTGAATCTCCTGTCATAGCTAAAGTATTTTCAGGTGAAATCTGCGTAAGCGTGCATATATACATTATATCTGCACGGCTCAAAACAATATACCAACAGGCCTCCTTCGCTACAGAGATATATGTGTCAATCAAGAGCGTAATCGTGTATCCTCCTGCGATCCCTGGTGTTGTCTGGACAGGATGCCTCAACTACAATAGCCAGATGATTACTCTCATCGCGTGGTAAGATTGGATTTGCGGCGCTTTGTATGACAGCAAGCTAATCAACCTGTGCAGGATCCCAGTTATGATCGTCGGTTGTAAGTCGAACTTATGGCTTCAAACCCACATGCTGACGCGGCTTCAGTCGTCTGTGTGGTGATGACCTTGTACAAGTACTTCACCGTGACCAGGATGCAGGGGTTCCGTTCTCAGAGGCTATCCCCGCTTCTCCACAGTTTTGCCTGGGATGGAACACTGTACTTCTTCCTGTGGGTTATGCCATCCTTCGTGAAAACCTCAATTCATGATGTTGACTCAACGCGCCTTTTGTAGCCTGTTCGGTGAGTGGGAAATCTGTTACCGCATTCGCACGCCCTGTCACTAACTCGCATGCGTGCCCCAGCCGCAGTCATGGTTGCCTCCTTCATGATACTGGAGATTCACAACGAACTCGCTCGTGTGGGGCTCACGTGGGTATTTTACTTATTATGCAGAATTTGCTTGATTAATCCGGCGCACCCACTAGATGGATTATGGTTATGTATTCTCTCGCCGTGAGTCTTTCTCTTTGGTAAGACGTAGCCACTGCTGAATATCGTGAAGGGTTCAAAAATGATCTTGAATCTTCGGATTGAAGCTAAGGACGATGATCCGCCGTCTCGTGCTACCAATCTCAGCCTGGAATTTCCTACGATCCGCTCGGAAGAAGCTTGATATTCTTTATTATTCTTTATAGGCCTTGATAATCTTGAACGTACAAATTTCACATAATACATTTTCCGGCCTTTACTTAAAGCTTCTTGTGGATCTAGTGTACATTTTAATTTTAATGTTATTGTAACCGATTTGCTTGAAATGAGTCCCGCTGAGTAGGGGTCGAACCCGCCGCCCTTCAGCCGCAACGCGTAAGGATTAGCGCCTAAGC
>JANHOG010000753.1:0-12209 GCA_027627325.1 Phlebia brevispora
AACTGTGCGCGGTACATCCTCAGCGTCATGGTCGTCTTCCTCCGCCTAGCGTCATCCACGACACAGCGGCTCATGTCTGCTGCTAATCTCAACTTCGACGCCACATATCACGATTTGGAGAGCATAGAGTCCATCGAAGCGACGACATATATGGACATCTTCCATACGGGCCCCGTCGCGCCACCCAGCATAGGGTCCTATTATGCGAAGTCAGAAGCAAGGGAGAAGCTCCTTATACGGTCTGTGCAGACGGATACGCCAAGTATACGTGCCGTCGTGCAGCATTTTCCTCAACATACCATATCCTACGAGCGCACGTCCGCCGTCATCTCGAGTTCGATGACGGCACTTCACACACTAATAGCCAAGTTCGCTGGGCGAGTGGTGTACCATCTATCGGCTTCGAATTGGAGCGTGGTTTTTTCGAGAATCAAGAACAATATTCACATGCTGGCGAGCACGTCGGAAGAAGAGCCGGACACCATGGACGTACGCTTGATGACGCACTGTTGGTTGGACAGGGCACGCCTTGTGCAGTTGCTGCAAGAACTTTCTTCACTTCTTGTGAACATGCAGAAAGGTGCACAGATGGCGATCGCTAATCCGTTGCGCACGGCGATATGGAATTGGGTCGAGAACCATCCCGAGGAGTTCAACGACGCGCTGCTCTATCATCGTCGTCTGGAAGGCGCTCCTGAACGCGTATTCGACATTTTATACCAGTTGGTCGACGTGCAGGACAAGGCAGCGGTATGGCCTGCTCTCACCGCTTTGATGTGCATCAGCTCCGACAGGATTAAGGCGGAATACCAAATAAATTCAATGGGTGTGCCCAGAGGACCGCACGGGCGGAAGGTGAGGGTTACTTCAGTCTTTGCTGCAAATTCTTCATGTATCGGAATTTTTGCAGGATCGTAATTTCGCGGAATTGTTGATACGCACGCTGTTGAACCCACCCAAGATCTCCGACGTGCCCTTCGTTTGCGCCTTGGACGTTTGCAGAGCTGCTTCTCGGATTCAGCCGGTAGCAGGTGACATTGAGTTGCCTTTGCAAGCCATGGCGACCGACGTTGCCCACGAGGTCAAGGTAGGCCTCCTCTTTCCCACATAGTGCGGAGATGAATCATACAGTGTTGTGCAGATGATCCTTGCGAAGTGGGGTGGTTACCAGAAGCCGTTCTGGGAGAGCCCGGACGAGATTGACGTGGGACTCATCGCGGACGCTCTTGCGACCATCTACAGGTTCCTGAGTGAAGAGGAGAGTATACCCATTATTCAGCAGGCGCTGCAGCCGGACATGTCGGATGCAGTGAAGATCTCTGCTATCAAAGCTTGCATTACGCTGGTAACAGAGGTCTGTCTACTGTTCTCTTGGTTGAATGCCACCATGCTGATTGAGTTACATCAGAGCACACGACTACCTTGGCAGCGGCCTGTGGATAATCTGAAGGCAAAGATCATGCCGAGATTATATGGGATATTTCATGTAAGCTTTGGTCTTCTTCAGATTTAGCATCGGCTGAAGTATATTGTTGGCAGAGCGCCATTACTCGTCGCGCTGAGTACGATGCTTCCGGTGTCCTGAAGAAACCTGCCTGGCGACCAAAAGCGAAGAGATACACCACCGAGACACTGCCTGACCGTGAGCTTGCACTTCACGGCCTGCTGGCATTGTGGCGCGCAGATGTGCACTGGTTCATCGACGGAATGAGTATGGAGAACAAGGACCGGTGGATCGCAGAGACTCTGGAGCAGTGGCAAGCCCCTGCGGACTATTCCGTGCGGCTAGCTATCGCGCGGACCATTCGCTACATTCAGGAGGGTCTGCGAACAACGCCGAAAGACTCTTATTGCTATCAAGCGGGGGTTACTTGGCTGATGCACTGCGCGTGAGTCAGAATAATATTTTCCCCTTACAATTTCTGACTGCTAGGGAAATGTTCAGGTCTGGTTCCATGGCAGCATTTGGGATGAGTCTGCTGAGCTGTAGGACAGATTTCGAGGCGCAGCGAATGTGGATGCATATGTCTCATGAGTTATTGTACCGGTTTTTACTAACTATGGTGGGTATTCTTATCAGTTGATGCAGACGTCGTGTTTTAACGAGCATCTATAGGACGCCGTCAAAATACCGCAAGTGCCCGACGGGCGTTCAGATGCGTTCGGCCTTGCAGAAATTGCGTTCTTGGTTACTCTAACCTCCGCGGACCGGACTGTTTCGGCCACCGCCGCCCACTGCTTGCGGTTGATTGCAGTCATAGAGCGCCAGAAAGGAGGTGCGCCTGCACGTCTCGTCAGCGAAGAGGAGAAGTCGAAGAGGTATCCTGTCTATGAACAGCTTGGGAACGCCAAGGCATTGATATTAGGTATGTATCGTTGTTAGTCGAACGGTGGTGCGTTCTCATGCACACGACAGGCCGCATTGCCGATCAGAAACGCATCCGTAAACTGCTGCGTTTGATTGCTCTACCGACTCCATCTAACGTTGCAGTCTGGGAAGAGTGCTACTGGAGGTGGTGTGCGTTGAATGCCATGGCAAGCCGACACTCGATGGATCCATCGGAGGAAGGCTCGCCGCCAAACGGTGATCGAACGCTTACTACTGAGGTACGTGTATCCTTTCGCAGTACGCATTGATCGTTATTTACGCTGCCATAGGAGAGACAAGCGCAGTGGCAAAATTTGACGTTGTTCCTATCCAGCTTCAGTGCTGCATGCCTCCGCGATGGTCACGACAGTTCCGCTCTAGCGGCCGTCATACCTGCACTGTATTTACCAGACACACTGCGAGTCCTCCCTGATCCGGCGGAATTGCTTTCAAGCTTCCTCAAGGATCTTATTAACTTGTTGTTAGCTGACTCTGGCCAGGCCCGGGATGCAGCGAGGGAAGCATTGAGCACTGAAGCACATCCAAGATTGTACCCTCGCATTCTGAAAGAACTCGATCAGTAAGTCGTTCTAATCTCGAGGTTTTGGTAATTCCTAATCGTCAAGCAGGGTTCTTCATAGTATTACCGATCACGAAAACGAAGTCGAATGGGAAAACCTGTCTATCTTCCTCGACCAGGTACGCAATTTTAACGGGAATAATATGTACAGGATCTCACTATTCGCAGTTCACGAGCATTCTGAAAGTGATCGTAGAGAATGTGCAAAGTGGGGAGGATCTGCGAGGCGTTGACATAATCTCGATGTTGCTCAGGATGGCTATCTGGATCACCCGTTTCCACGAAGTCGCCCCCTTCCGGCTGAAGATCAGATTTTGCGCTTTGTGTGATAGCTTCCTGGAACAGCCCGAGCTTTTCGCTCGAAGGGACAACACCGCGCGAATCAGCATTGCTGATTGCATCCTAGAGTGGGCGCAAGAAGTCACCACAGTATGTCAATTTGCCATTTGATTACCCTACATCCTCTTGATAGTGCTGTCTTTCAGTCGAAGGATAGCGAACAGACTCGTATACAGAGGGAGATCAATACAGCGACTCTCCGTACTGCGGTGAAGCTGTTCGATCGTTTGGAGCTGCAGACCGTCAACGAAGAGGGTCAGCCAGCCAATGGCGAAGATTCCGGACATACCGTTGCACGTCTCTTCAATCGCTATTCCGCTTTCTTGTTCAAAGCTTACAGTCGCACGGAAACTGGGGTACGTGAAGACTGTCTGTGGTGGAGTTCCCCTAATGTGGCCCTCTAGATGCAAGACGACGGTATTTCGGAGCAGACTACTTTCTCGCAGGTACGCCGCATCTTTACTCACTGACGCTCATTCTGACTGCCATCCTCTAGTCGCGAACCAGCGGTAAAGACGGTGACCTGCGGGAGCTGATCATAAGGGGGCTTGCTTCTCTCATTAGCTCGAATCCTGAGTACGGTGTGAAGCACTGTCTGCCTATGACGTTCGACGCAGATCCTGCCATGCGAGTTGTGTTCGCGCATGCCTTTGCGCGTGTAGTAGGCAAGGGCTTTAAGTTCGAGAAGTCTGAAGTGCAACCTCCTGCGGCAAAGCAGAGCAAACTGTGTGAGGTAGGAGGTTTTACCATGTTAACCCTGCTGAAATGTAACTAAAGTTTTTTTCCGTATAGTTGGTCAAGGCTTCCGATGTACGTCTCGCACACATAGCGTTTGCATCTCACTGACGTTATAGTAGCCTGCCCTCGCCCTAGCCATCTGCGAAGTGTGCCCTCCTGCTGAGGTGGATCAAATTATCAACGTTCTTTTGAATATGTTTGATACAAGATCATCGTTGATGAGCTTGCTGAAGGCGATGATTGACAAGGAAATCGCGCGGACAGGTACGTTATTCTACCACACAACGTTAGGCGTAGTTCTGAACAAGAAATAGAAAGCGAAACGGCACTGTTCAGAAGTAATTCTACGTGTACACGATTCCTCTCCGCTTTTGCGAGGATTTACGGTTACAGTTATTTGAGAGACTTGATCGTGCCTCTCATCAAGACTATGTCCTCATTACCGCCTGGCCATAGCTATGATCTTGATCCAACGAAGGCACCCAACCAAGACTACGCTCAGAACCAGAAAGATCTTGAATTTGTTGCTGGCTCTTTCTTGGAGATTATAACCGCCTCCGTACCAGCCTTTCCATCGTAAGCCTCAGCGTTATCGCCGTGAAGGGACTTCTGACGTCTGTTTACAGCATGTTCCGTGAAATCTGTGCTCACATCGGGAAAGCTGTGTACGTCATAAGTATATCTAATATGTTCTGTACTCATTTTGTTGTCATCAGAAACGAAGTTTGGCCTGAAGCAAAATTCTCGGCTCTGGGTGCATTCATTTTCCTTCGGTAAGCTCATACCGCATTAAACATAGTATATTGTTGACGGCACCCTCTCCAGGTTCATCTCGCCGGCAATCGTCAATCCGGCATTGGTTGACGTGGATGCCCCTGTCGATCCAGTGATAAGAAGAGGTCTCATGAACATAGCGAAAATTATGCAGAACTTGGCCAACAATATCTTCTTTGGTAAGGAGATGCACATGGTGCCCTTGAATGACTTCTTGTCGGCAAACATCGTAAATGTCACGCGATTCCTGAGTGAGATCAACGTGCGTCTTCGTGTACTACCGCTGTTGTTCACGCCGCTGACAAAAAAGCAGAAATACACACCTCCAGAAGAGGAACAGGAAGAATGGCTGGATACCGCATATGATGAAACCGATAACATCGTTCTCCATCGTTTCTTCGAGAGGCACGCAGATAAAGTTGGCAAGGAATTGCTGAGTGCTACTTCCAAGGCTATCGAGCTCGAAGGCGACGATGACAAAGGCACTGGTTCTGGCAAGCGATCCTGGAATGCCATTTGCAACGCTCTCGTTGAAAATACCCAAGCCTCGCTCATTCCGACGGTCTCCAATCTCACCGGTCAAGCTCATGAGGGTTACAAGGATTTGCTTGCTCGCTACAGTCATCGCGACACTTCCTCCGTTCGGAATTTCTTCCTGCCGGCTCTTACACTGAAGGTGGTGTAATGTCAAACTGTGTGATGCTTCCGCTAATATGTAAGCGTGTTAGGACCAACCCTTAGTATTTGTGTTATCAGTCGCTAGGATGGATGTTGAGACCCTTGACCTCGAGCTTTTGCTTTACTATATCTTGAAGGTTCGTCGTGATTTAATTACGTCTAGGTTAAAAAAACTGATGTCCTCCAGACGCTGAGTTCTCCCGCCTTTGAAGACCGGAAGTTCGATATCGTTTTCGACTGGACAGGCTTCGGACCGGGCGCGCAAGTCCCTGTTCACTGGTTGAAGTTCACTTGCGAAGTCGTACCTCTCGACATACGGGAACGTTTCCGGGCTGCACGCATGCTTACACCAAATGCGCTGGCACTGAAGTACATGCGCAAGCTATATAATCTCACAAACGGTAAGCTAAAGTGACACCATTACTGGATGAAATTAATCCGCTGTCAGGGGTATCGTTATCTTCGGTACATACGATGCATACCACGACCGCCGATCTTCTGCGCAATTACCCAGAGGGAACATCAATACCATCGCTTCAGTACGCTGGTAAGCTATTTCTTGGCTTCACGATAAATTAGTGCTTGACGTGTGATATCAGTGAAACAAGAGGAGGAGGAAGCGCTCGAGTTCAACGAGGTCTTTATGCGCCATAATCACCCTATGCGTGTTCCTGTAATTATGCGAGTCGCTCAGTCTCATATTCGTATAACAACGGTATGTCTCTCGTCTCTCGTTTCATACGACTTTGCACTTTGTAATGATTGTACTCCAGATGAAAGCCACGAACATCAACAATGCTTTATCTTGCCGAGCAACTGAACTCATCCCATTAGCGGATATAAGTGATGTCTACAATATAGCAACGGGTCATGACGCCAATGAGTTCATCATCAGAAAAATTCGACAAGGTACCACGATGTACTTCACCTCACAAGCGAGAGATGCTATTGTTAAGGTGAGGCAATTTATGATCCTCTGAGTCTCTTACCTGATAAAGGAATCTTCAGGCTGTGCGGAATGCCAAAGCGTCCATGAAAAATGTTCAGATTCCAGGATTCGAACGATTCTCGAAAATCTCCAATGTGATTGCGACTCTCCTCCATATCGGCATGGTCAATATCGGGGATAACAACGAAGAGCTTCGTATCGCGTCCTATGAATTGCTCTGTTCGATCTGCACTTGTTTGGATTTTGAGGGCAAACCAGTTGTACCCACGAAAAGTAGGCTTCATCTATATTTTGCTTGCGGTAGCTAACAAGGCCACACAGCAATCTTTGTACCTGGCCGTGCAGGAGCTTTCGTGACCCAACTAAGCGAGAAGCTTGCTGCCCATGCTACTCATCTGACGTTGGATTTCCTGTCAGAGGTGTCCGCCGGCATGGACAAGGCGCCTGTTTCGCAACGTGTGGCGTGTCTGCAGTACATGGGCCCGTGGATCAGAAACCTTTCGCAATTCACTTCCCCGACCTCTCGTCTGTACGAACCATCGGGTGCTAAGTTCCGCGACTGCATCCGGGTACTCATCGAACTCACTCTTGCGGACCAGGAGGTCAGTATTTCGCTCTCGGACTGGTGTCATCTCACTGATCGACAATACTAGATCCATGCCGTAGTGCAGAAGTATATTTGGCTCGAGATTGGCAAGCTGGATAGCGAGGCGGTCAATGTCATCTTGGACGAGTTGATGCGGGCCGCAGTCGATGGCGGGATTGGCTCCCAACGTTGCGAGATTGTAGCTGATACCATGACGTCGATAACCTCCATCAATGTTCGGGCTCGGATAGCAGCACGCATTCGCAAGGTAGGCTTGACGACATCACCTGAAACACAACCTCATTGATTCTACTCATGACTAGGTTCTCGGAAAGACGTCCTCGAGACCCTCCAAATCTTTGGCAGACAATATCCACTGGAACGAGATTGCATGCCTTACGCGGCTATGCCTTGTGGCTAATTACCTTCCCAGAAATGGGACGCAAGCCCAGTTATTTGTTGCTGAAGGCGCACACTACATTAGTCTCGTCGCCGGTACCGGTCAGCTCTTGGTCCGAACCTCGGTATACGGAATGGTGGTCAATCAACTACATTCAGTGTATCAGAGCAAGCCGTCAGGAGAGAATAGTCAGCTCAGTCCGGAGGTTCAAAGTCTCCTGGACGAATGTGCTTCTCCCGAGATCCTGAAGGTCTTCGGTTTGATGAAGCCCACGTCTACTAGTGACTATGTCCTCTTTGACCCCACTAACGAGAAGCAGCATCTCGACCTTCTGGAAAGGCTCAACGACCTTCTCGTGCGCATCATGCAGGCAATATCTGGATCTCAAGGTAAGCAGTACTGTGGCTCGTGACGAAGCATCCCCTGACATATGTGTAGCACTACTCAATATATGGCGTGCAAGATGGATGAGTCTCATAACATCTTCTGCCTTTCAGACATGTCCCGCTATCCAAACCCGAGCTTTTGTCTCCCTCAGCATACTTGCGACGTCGGACGTGGATGACGACCTCTTGTATCAAATCCTCGTCGCGCTCAAGTCAGCGTTAGAGTCATACGACGACACAGACACGATGACCGTTGTCAGCATGCTTAGATGTCTAGGCAAGATGACTCCGGGACTGCAGACAAAGTCGCGGTATCTGCCGCAATTGTTTTGGCTCGCCGTGGCTCTTCTGGAGTCTTCCTCAAATGCTGTCTACATCGAAGCCGTACGGTTGGTCCGAGTCACTGTCGAGGCGTTGGCGGAGCAGGGCGTGTTTAAGGATAAAGGTGTGGCTGCGACGCTGCTCGAAGGGCGTGTCGCACTCGACGAGGCTGCATGTCAGATCGATCAGATGCTGGGGCTGTCATTCGAGTCGAGCTTCTCGTTCTCTTTGGCAACCATTATCTTCAAGGGCTTGCGGCAGCCTTCCCTCCAGGAAGACGCCGATAGTACCCTCCGAAGTCTTATGCGCGTCACCGTGCAATCCTGTACGGACCATGGGCCTACGCCTGCGGAAGGTGGAACTGGATCACCCATATGTGCCGACATTCTCGGATACTTCCTCGCTCTGCTACCGGTCTCAAGCACTAGCGTATCGTTTAGAAAGTTGTTGGAGGAAGCCAACGTGGATGCTGTGTGGTACTCGGAACAGGTCCTACCCCTGGAAGACGACGATCCGTTATCAAGAGTTCCGTTTGCTCTGCTTGGTATATCTGACGGTGTTGCCGCTCTTTACACGACCTCGTTCATCTCGTCGATATTGTCGACCGCCCAAGGAGACGATAGCGAAGCTGAGGTTCTTTTCACGATCCTTTCTGATATAGCGAACGCCTACCCTAACGTCATCATGTCTGGGTATGTCTGTACTTTCTTCATTATCGAACAATACTAACACATTTGTTGACAGCTTTGACGTTCTCCAAGATCAAATAAAGGAGGCGTTCTCTACGGCGTCGAACCCGAACACGTTGAGTGCGGTCTCCAACGTCTTCAGAGTTGCTATGCAAGACGTACGGAGAGGTGGCATACTGCGTGGTTCATCGTCCACTTTAAGCACTGTAGATGAGATCAACGGAGCAGGAAGCAAGAGCCATTACAACGCCCTCGACGAGTACGGCATGAAAGGATTAGCCAACGGTTTCCAATATTTTGGGCCTGCGCAGAGCAGCAACATCATACATTTCATATCTCAATTAGTGGTTAAAATAGTAGAAGGGTAGCATTTGGGTTGGCTAACTTACTGGTAATATCGCTTTCAAAGTTCTGTTTGATGTGGTCGTTGTTTGCACACGCTTTCCGCATGCATGTAACTTATGCCAAGTAGCTGTTCAGTGTACCATTCTGGATCTTATTCGTTATACCTACGTGTATCTACTAATTATTTCTTGCTTTTTGCAACTATGTTCATCATCACAATCTTAGCGGCAATCCTCTCGCTGTAGATAGAACATCGAGGGAGTCGCGATCAGAAATGATGGGATGTGGCGGCAAAAAGACATACTGTAGCGCTTGATTTCAGTCGCGTCGGCTGCGCGACACCTTCACCACGAACACTCATGTCCTCCAGATCTTGCATGCTGCCTCCCTGCTGCTAGCCTTGACGTGCCAACACGAGTCTTTCTTGTATCACTACTAGTATCTTGTCCTGCCTCTATTCACTTCTAATATGCCTCGACCAATAAGCCCGGTTCCTGACTCGCCTAGCAGCCTTCACGACGCTACAGCGACCATTGACAAGTTAACCAATGCACTATCCAACTATACGCGCGCTCCTTCTCCTGAACCTCCCAATGTTACAACGTGTTGTTGCGGTAGAGAGGATTGTGAGAGCACTAGGGCTTGGACGGCGTACAAGGCTAAATTGGAGAGTCGACTTATGCTAAGCGCAGGTAAGTCTTTTGTACCGCCTCTTAGTGCTGTATGCATCACTTGGAGCATGTCCCCTCTGATTCTTGATGTCGCTCTCACTGTGTTTCATGCGAGATGCGGCTGCTTGGGGATAGGGCGCAAGTTGAGGTACAATGCGCATTGTTCCCGAACCCTTCGCGGTTGTTATGGATATTTCGCCAGTAACTGACCTTGGTTGCAGAGATAGGCCAGGCCCTTCTTGAACGACATGAGGCATACGTACGCCGACATGAGGTTTGCAAACTTGCGGTTTGTGCTCGGTTTGTTAGGTTGACCTCAGTTGGTAGATCATCGACGCTCATGACTCCCCAGCGTTGTCGCTCCAGTCTCCTGAATTGAAACGTACCGAAGAGCAGGTTGAAGCGCGTATTGCAGACCTATCGAGAGAGGCGAGTCTCGGGCCCGTTTGCATTTTCTTTCAGCTTCTCACGTTAGTCCGCAGAATGCCATCCTGGAAAAGGTCCGTTGCTTTACGATTATGTTCATGACTCTGACATTAATAGGTGCATAGCGATTATCACAAGCTCTGGTTAACCATGAAGTTGCAGAGGTCACCTACCAGAACACGCTAGAACAGCTGAAACGAGCGCAAGACAGGGTCACGCAACTGTCAACGCAGAACGCACGTCTCGTGGGTGTGCAGTCACGCTTGGAAGCCACGCTGCAGGAGAAGGACGACATGCAGCAAGAGCGTGACAGTGCTGTTCAGCGTGCACGCGGCGCAGAAGTCCGTTTAGCGTCCCTCAAGGAGAAGTGTTCAAAGCTCCAATCTCAGATGGCTCACTTGCGAGAGGATGCAGACCTGCAACGTTCTCAAAGACGCAAGATGTCTGAAGATATCCTTTCCGATGCACGTAGCCGCCTCCAACAGATGCAGCGGCCCGTAGCTGGAAGCCCCGTAGTCGAAGACAATGGTGGAGTTACTAAAGTACTGGAGTCCTTAGTTGCTGATAACGAAAGGCTTAAACACGACAATGCCGAGTTACAGGACCTTCTGAGCTCCACGCGAGAAGACCTCCGAGCCTTGCAAATAGAAGTAGACGAGCGAAGAGCGAGTGATTCGCATTTCTCAGACGATCTTCAAGAGACTGTACGACCGAACTCATATGGTTTCACAACATCACCTTTGTCTCCTACGTTCAACTTCGGAACTGCTCCTGCACCGTCAGTCTTGGATGACGTGTTCCAGAGTTCGGAGGCCAGACCTTCATCGTCGAAGCGAGCCCACAGCGCGGAACGGACTTTCAGACGCAATGCGGTAGGTTATTCGCGGATATATCGCACGATGCGGGCTGATTGAAGCGTCGACAGGAACCTTTAACGCCAGAAACAGACAAGCGGCCTTTATCACCCTCCTCGATACCCTCTCACTCTCGATATTATCGTGGCCGAACAGGGCCACAGATCATCAGTTCCACTCGACGCAATGACACAGATGACGACCGCCTCGACCGCGACGTATTTGCGAAACCTTCGTTAGCGCAGCAATCTCTGCTTTCTTTGACGCGTTCTCGTGCAGTACAGACAGATGGTACTGGGTGGCACAACCTAGTCACGTCACCGTTACCCCATACCTTCGCCGATCTATCTCATGATGGACATTCAGAAACATCGTCCTTAGATGCCAACCCATCTGTCGTCGGTGTGATAGTTGAGCGTACGGCTCAGCTTCTCAGCCGTCTTGTGCAGGCGGACGCTCTGACGTTGACGAACCGCCTCAAGAGGCAGCGTTTGCTTGGCGCAGATATCTCTCATCTCTCTCGAACCACGGTCAGCTCTATCCTGAATGAGTCGAATAACCTTCGAGCGCAGTTCCGTGCATTCCTTGAAGACGAAAAGGTCATCACTACATGCACGCGCAGAGACCTTCGCGCCCTCTTCAAACTATTCAAGGACATGTTTGCCGAGATGGGGCAGCTGCGTGTGACCCTAAACGACGTAATCTTGGATCCTACTGTTGCTGGCAGAGTTAGCGAGATGGCGCTTCACCCATCGAAGTCGGGCACCGGTATGGGAGAGGGAGGTGCGACGTCCTCGACGCCTGGTTGGATGGCTCCAATCTCCAAGCTACTAGGTCTTCCCGGCGGATCCGGTCAGGACGAAGCGGCATCACGAGCATTATCTCCCCCACTCCGTACGAACAGTCGACTCACGGGCCGTCCACCGACTCGGATTGTTCCCAAGCGCGAAGCAGCGCTATCTGCCAGTGCCATGACAGTCAATGTTGAGTTTAATTCTGGAATTGGAAGGGCTATCGCCAATGCTGCGGCCGAGCCGTCCGCAGTTCCCACCTCGAGCTCAAGCAATCAGCTCTCCAGTATCTCTACCGATTCATCGCGAAGTGT
>JANHOG010000754.1:0-12208 GCA_027627325.1 Phlebia brevispora
GGTACAAAAAGTCCGTCGTCGAGACCTACACCTCTGAAATTCAGAAGGCCCGCGAGGAGTATTACGCTCAACTGTCCCAGAAGCTGAAGATCGCACGGGATCTGGCACGAGGTGTCCGCGAGCCCACGAAAGAGGAGCAGAATTACCCTCCACCGACGGAGGTCGAGCTGCGCGCGGAGAGGCTGAAGAAGGAGCTGAGATGGCAATCGGACGAAAAGGGCTGGGACATTGTCAAGCCCGAATCCCCCGTCGCCTGGGATGAGCGCTTCAGGAACATCCTCCACGTCTTTGTGAACCCGTCACGCGAGAGGGAAGCAGCGTTCCAAAGTCAGGCTCAAGCTGCTCAGAGCACCGAAAAATCATAGAGTTGCATACGACCACCACATTGCTTGAGTTTATACGGTCACTTAGCCTACAGCGGGCGTATTCCCTAATTTGTGTCCATCTTATTCACAATGATAACATTGTCGCTCTCCATCCATGCGAACAGTTCCGCCAATCGCTCGTCATGTATGTCATCCGGGTCCTTCCCGTCCTGATCATTGTCTTGCATACTTTCGGTCTCTTGAACCGCAGCTTGTGCGTTCGGTTCAGGCTTTGAATCGAACTGATAAGTGTTGGCTATCGGATGCGGGACCTCTCTTGCTTGCTGATTCGCGTTGTTGACCGTGCTGAAGCGACGGTTAGGAGAATACGGTACAGTAGAACTGGGTTGCACGTCGAACAAGCTGTGGTCCAGTTCGAATTCTTCGTCCCACTGGTTTGATTCCATGGTTAGGTCTGGCGTAGTCAAGTCCGGTTCGTGGGTAGACTGCATCTCTACGTCACCGTCGGAAGAGGCCGCCAGGAATAAGGGAGAAGCCATGCTGATAGCTCGACGCTGTTCGTAGTTCGGAGTTACATGCATTGCTTCCAAGTAGTTGAATACGAACCTGTCCACTTCCGCCGAACATCGAGTGTTGCAGACGGGGAGGCGTTGCTAAGATTTCTACTTCGTCGTCCTCAGGAGATGGACGAAGGCGCTTTCCGCTCGGACCGGGGCTACCTTCGCATGGTCGTTTGCTCGAAGAAGCCCGCAGAGAGGAGGCAGAGCTTTCTTTGGCTCTAGTTTTGCGCAACCGTGTAGAGCACGGGTCCTCGTCGCCGCAGTCAGAGAGAGGCACATTCCTCACAAGGTCATCGAATGCAGGATCAGAATAACGCTTCTCAGACGAGGGCAAGCGCTGCTTCGTGTTGTAGGAAGACGCAATGATGTCATGAACGTCAGGTAGCTCGTCGTCAGAGGGATCCAGTGATTCAGCATCAACAGCAGGAGCAGAAACGTCGCCTTCCGTCAGGTCGGCCAAGTCGACATCGAACTTCGGCACAGGTTTGGGCTTCTTCAACTTATCCATAAGAGAGGGTCGGCTGCTTGCGTCGAGCCTGATACGCTGGCCTTCTGAAAGACGAATGTTCCCTTTGACATCCGTAGTCTTGTGCAGATCTTCAAGATGTTTCAACCGCGGGTCTGGCTTCTCTTGTGTCTTTGCCTTCGGTTTCGATTTCTGCTTCGAAGTGCCACTGGTTGTGCTCTGAGGGCCTTCTGTAGGATACAAGGTCTCAACGCGTTTCCTCGACCACTGAGGCGGCTTTTCGGTGCCCTCTCGGCAACTAGAACTTAGTTAGCAATAGCACAACCGTGCAACCCATACCAACCAAAGATGTTTGCATGTTGTCTTGTCCTTGCACGTGTGGGCGCAGCTGTAACGGTTCTTAATACATAGTCTCGTCAGAATCCACACATTGACTCACATATAGTTACCATTTGGTAGTCGTTCAGGAATGTGACCGGCTTTCTCAGCTTGCTTGCTTCGGCTTCCAAACTGCTCTGGCTTGCGCGATTGTTGGCCATTTGGCACTAGTTTACTACCAGAAGCCTTTGACTCTGTGCATTCCGTGAGAAACGTTTTGAAGCAGCGAACAGAGACAACGAACTAGTCAAGTCAACGACAGGCATGTCAGGTTCTTCGTCCGACGGCACGTATTGCATCTGGTGCCAGAAGTCTGGATCATCCGCCAGACCGTCCATATCCACCTCCTACAGACATCATATCAATGAGGTCAGAATGCGTAAGCAATGATTGCATACCAGAGAAGTCGGTGGGCGGGTATTGATAACAGGATACTGTGCATGCGAGACATGAGGTTTGTAGATTTCATTCACAGTAACTCCAGCCGTATTCTCCTATAATACCGAGTTCAGCTTGGAGGATGACAGTGACGGAGGTCCTACCGAAGCGATCTGGACGAGCACAGTTTGGCTCGGCTTTGTTAGTTGTGCCGTGACAGTAAAGCTCTTTGGAGACTTCAAAGCCTTGGTTCTACAGCATCTATGAGCATCAATGTACCATCACGAACATCGTACTCACGAGATCCTTCTAAAGTCAATGAAGTCTAGATCTGACGTCGTAGTGAGTACTAAAGTTGTATCTCTGAATTTGGATTTCGGTTTGTTGATCTTCGGGGCATCGGACTCCTCTTCCACTCCACATTCAATAGCTAGTTCCAACTCGATAGGCTGTTGCCCGTCACTAGCTGTAACCTCGATTTGCTTGACTTTGACCCAATACTTCGGCAGCTGCTTCACAAAAGCTAATATTTGGTGACCAAATGGTGGTTTTCGGTTTAAAAGCTGCGACATATCCACATCAGTAAACGGTCTCTTGGACGCGGAATGTAGATACTCACTACTTCGATTCGCATCGGGTCTTGTTTGGCGAGAGCGGCGAAAGAAATGATACCGTGCTGCGCAAGGACCTGTTACAGAGTCAATATTGTTCTAGCACTCACGATTGACGATGCAACGTGCCTTGATCCTTTTCCGAAACCATCTTGAGCATTATTGGCCGAATGAAAAGGTGATATTACGTACGATTTCTCTCCGACATTCTCAATCTGGCGAAGGACGAGCGGCCGATCCTCCCAAGCTTTCGCTGATAAACAACGCATTCTTGGACAAAAACGTGAGCTGCTCTGTTCTTCAGACACAAGGTAGCAGCATACAGTTCCATCCCGAATTTCGCTTGAGATCCGGATTTCCTTGCGATTGCTACTTCGACTATCACTGTTCGCTCTTTTAGAGGAAATACGTTGGAAGTTCGAAACATAACATACCTCGTGCAATTCGAGAAACATGTCGAAAAATAGTGAGAGCCTCCAGGGATGGTTGATTGTCGCCGTTCTTCAATTCCGCGTCATTCAAGTTGATACCGCCAAGAATAGCCTAAGAGGACGTTCATACACCCTTGAGTTAGGGAAATATGGATAATGATACCTGAATGATCAGCGAGACTTTATCGGATGACTTCTCAACCTTCTTTGGCTTGAAACGAATGTCATCGTGCTGTCTCAACTTATTGTATATCTTATTGACGTAGAAATGAGTATCACCACAGTTGAATAGCATACAAACTAAGAACATACTTGTTTTTCCCCGCTGCGGAACTTGATATCCGAAAATCTGTGCGGATGGGAATTAGAGCATGTATAGACACCACAACACAAATCTTATACTCGTCTGCTGAGGCTAGTATTTCAATCTGCGCTACTATGAGTAGAGCCAAAGGGGTAGGACATGTTAAACTCACCAGATCTCTCATTGCCACTCGTTCGGGTAAGCCCAGGATGCTACTCATCTGCATATGGATGAGCGAATGAATACCACGACTGCAGAGGAGAGCTTCACCGTCGATTTTCTGATATAGTACTACAGTCTTGTGGTTTAGGACAGCTTGTCTTAGGATGCGATCAATCACGCACCTTGCTCATAATATCACCATACTCTGTAGAGGCCAAGGAGTTGTCGTCGTCTGATTGTGACACTAGCTGACTCTCTTGAAGCTTCTTGACGCTCTCTATGACCATTTCGTCTATCTTCTCCTGCCAAGACTGATTTACTTCCTTCCCTATAGCGTAATGTCGCGGATTCTGTTTGATCCTTTGAAAGAGAAAGGAGCTCTGAAGCCACCGCTTGGCGGAGTCAATAGTCGAAATCGTTCCAAGTCCAATCTCAGCATTGAGATGCTCAGCTAGATTGCGGTGCAGGCAGCTTTCTAGGATTGTTTGTCCTTGCGCTAGAGCTTTGTATTTCGCCTCAAGCTCTGATTCGCATAAGATGATTGCGATGCCTTCTTTGTCTGTCCGTGATCTCATTTATCAGCGACATAAAACTTCACCCTAGTCACTACACACCGAATTGCGGACGTCCCTACAGAAAGATCGCTTCACTCAACACTGCTTTAGTTACAGGCATGACCATTACTCACAGCACGTCCTAACATTTGCATAATATCGAGGTCTGAATATTCTTGGGAAGCATTGTTTTGGAATATCCTAACCCCTTTGATGACCACTATATGTGCAGCTGCAGCAACATGGTACTTAGATCAGAATGAGAGGTGTGGGGAAGACATACGAAGATTGACGCCAACAGCTAGAGTCTGCAAGCAGATGTGATTTTGTATGGCGAAAACCAGGATATTACTCACTGAAGTCGCGACAACCACACTAAGTAATTTCGCAAGGAATAACCTCTCTGTGGCCTTGCGATCGTCCAAATTCATTCCCGCGTGGTGCATGCCAATTCCGGCTGCTGCGAGCTCTGTCGACGAAAGCGCCATATCAGCGGGGTACAATCCGACATTTGGCGTGAATGCGCACTGTTTAGACGACTGTCATGAAAGGTGTGTTCGATCCTGGACGGGGAGGCTTAGCAGAGTTACAACCAGTGATAAGTAACACCACCAACCTTCGCGGGCGGGACCAAGGCATCGTTTGTTTCTGTTGAGTTGCTTCCTCATATTCTTTGAATAGTTGCTCTGCAGTAGCTCCAACACCTTCGCACAATTGAATGAAAACACTGTAAACCATAGCAAGTGAGGGGCGTACCTTTTCGCGTAGAACAGAAGATAAGAATTGGCCTATTGGAGGAATGTTCCTTCAAAATCCCGTACAGACGATAGTCCAGGAGCCGCGAAAATACAAAGTCGTTCTGATCCTTCTTGCGGGGAAAGCCATATACAAACCGCTTCAACTTGCACGGCCTGTACTCTTCTCCGAACTGAGTGTGCGAGGTTAGGATATGCTTCCACAGGGGGAACCGGTGAAAGCTGACCTCCATGACAATAGCACGGTCCCCGTAGGGACTGTTTCCGATCCAAGCAGCCACGTCAATGATATTCGGCACTGTAGCGGAAACAAGTATGAACCGCACGGACGAGCCGCGAGCCTTCATGCGAGATACTACAACTTCTAAAGTGCTCCCTCTGGACTCGTTCAGAATGTGTACCTGACAACAAACAGAAGCTGAGGAGCGGGCGGTACGGATGACAAAAACGGCAAATACCTCGTCCACAAGGAACAGCTGTATCTGGCCGAGAATCTGCTCGTGATCTTCCCTGTATGCGAAGATTTGAATAAATATGAGCAAAAGAACTACCGACTGACCAGTTCCGTGTGAGACTATCCCATTTCTCGGCTGTAGTGACGCTAGAAAGGAAAATTTAGCCTGGCAGTCTGCAAAGGAACAGAGTGCATATCACATTATTGATGCATCTCTTGCGTCACCCCACGCGCTTTTGCCGAAGTGAACCGTATCGCCGGTGAGTTCACAGCCTGTCTAAACTGTTAGATCATCTATTCATCTTTGTAATTTACACTTTCCTTACATTTGACACCCAATGTTTGGAATTTGCTACTCCAGTCATTGGCCTTCTCGGAGCATAAAGCCTAACTGAATTTAGCTCAAGTGGTCGGCATAACGTAAAATGTACGAACCTTGGTCGGAGCGACATATATGCATTTAGAGGAACGACCACCAGTGCTTGACTGCATGAGCATTCGGACGATAGAAAGCTCAAATAGAACAGTCTTGCCACTACCCGTGGGAGCTGTGTAGGATTCAGTACCCAACTGGGTACGCAAAAGAATCTGATTCTCACCGCTTACGACCTGCATATATAGACGCACTGTACAAATCAGTATGACAGTATCGCTCGAGAAAATCCTACCATGTTCTGGTCTGTATTCATGACCTGAATGGTACGTGAATACGATGTTTTTGCGTAGTTTTCAAATGACTCACATTGTCATAACATGTGGACTGAACAGCATTAAAAGCGGGGAACTTGAACAAAGAACGGTACATGTCCGCTATGAACCGCACGGAACGTGCATGTATGCGCGAAAAGTCAGCGGCCAGTCTCAGACACTGGATGCCGAAACTTCGAGCAACAACTACGCACGTAGATCGGATGTAGGTCGTAGCCTTATACCATGAGTATTCCGCGGATTGCCGCCTCTTTCGTGAGGCGGGTGTATCTCCGATTCTTGCTCTCTTCGCGCGCGAGGCCATTCTGCCCGGTTGGTCGAGGGTTCGATGTTGGAAGATGAGGGGTGAGGTCTCATAGCTATATCGCGCGGCGTCCGGTTGAAAGCTTCTCGTATCAGTTTCGACGTACTCCAAAATGCCCACAGAGGCGATGAATGGAACGCACAAGAAACAGTCTGAGCGGGCATAAAATTCTGGATACGAATTTCAGAAGGGTTGTGAATTGTTCCTGTTTCTATACTGTGTTGCACGTCTCCACGAAAACTACTTGGCGGCGTGTAGGGAAGCTGATGCTGACCGGGACGGTATTGAGTACCACCGCGGAAGTGGGAGGTTCCACGTTCCGGAGGACAGGGAGAGGAATATGGGGCTGTACAGCTCAAATCAGTGGTAAGCCGGGATACGAACAAAGGACATAGGAGAGACCTGGTTCATCGTTAAAGTCCTCGTAATCATCATACTGTACTGTGCAATGAGTGGTCTGGTAATCCGGAGCGTGTATATCATCATCATAGTCGCTCATATCTAATCCATATTCTCTCGCAAGTTCCGCAATCTCTTGGTCGTCCATTATGCTGGCTTAGAGAAGACGATATGAGGGATAGACACTAAACAGAGAATGGGTAGTCGAGGCGTTGAGCGAGCCCAGTCGACCCAGCGCTTTGCGACGCGTGGCGGAGTTCAACGGAGTTTAAAGCACAATGAACGCGTTTCTCACGTGGTATTTTGATTCTAGTATCAGGCTTGCCTTGCGCTCCTTCCTTTCTCATTTCAAGCATTTCCCCCTCCCCATTGTCTTTCTGTCCGAGCAGGACGCTACCATATTCTCAAGCCAACGATGACTAGCAAGGATAAGATGGACGCACAGAAGCTGGAGGAATGGATCGAGAAGTCGGCTCGTCTTCCTTCGCTCGGACTGTTATCCTGTGCTCACGCGATGCCTCTCATAATAGGATTCACTATTCTGAAAGGTATTCTGATGATACCTACGAATATCGCCACGTCATCCTGCCGAAGCCTCTGTTCAAGATGATACCGAAGAACTTCTTCAACGCTGACAACAGTGGGACGCTTCGCTTGCTGGAGGAGAAGGAGTGGCGGGGAATCGGTATCACTCAAAGTCTCGGGTGGGAACACTACGAAGTTCACGGTATGTTGTCACATTTGGCGACTGTGTCGCTGCCCGGACTGACATCTGCCTTCAGCGCCGGAGCCGCACGTTCTTTTGTTCCGTCGACCAAAGAATTTCGATGAACAACTGAAGCGACGCGAGGCTGAAATCCAGCAGCAAATGCAAGCTACCAAGGCGAAGGCTGGAACACTGGGGGCGCGGAGGAAGTAATAGACGTGGTCTTTATTGCAGATGCATTCATTTGGTCACTATGAGGTCTGTCCCCCATACCATTCTTTCCGGGCTTGTCGCAACAAGGACATTATTATTGACATGCTGGCGGTACATGTAATCCAAGTTTTCTCCCATTCTGTACGACCCTCTCTGTAGCTGTTGGATCGGTTAATGTTCACCTGAGCCTGACATGTCGACTGTATACTACAATGGATATATCTTTCTGCATTCTTCAACCTGCTTATGCATGAACATCGTTGCGTGCTTGCCTTGAATGATAATGCAAGGTTGTGTTCACTTCTTTGTGAATGTTATGAACAGCTTATTTCAGCGCGAATTTCCAGATCGAGGGGACTGTCTCAGCTAACCGAGAGGGTACTCCGCACCGGTCATCTCAGGCTTGCGCAATCGCTCGCCGGCCCTCCAGTCCTTCTTTTCCTATACTAGGCTCCCGAGTATAAAAGAGTTGCATGCTGCGGTTGCTCCTTAATGGTGGCCGCTTCCCAATTGTCGCACCCCCATCCTTATTGTCCCTAACGCGACAAGCGGGTTCACGCAATCGACTTTCCCGCAATCTCAATCACGTACTATCACCTCGGTCTGCCTCTACTATGGCGGTTTACCCCCTCGATAATGCACCAGAAGACTGGCGTCACGTCGCAAAGCCTGACGTTCCCCCTTACGATGTGTTCACAAGACCTGTTCGGAAGTCTGAACAGGATGATCGTGAATACCGGGTGATTAAACTAGAAAATGGATTAGAGGCGGCTTTGGTACAGGATGCGACGGCGGACAAGGCTGCTGCCAGTCTAGACGTTGCAGTAGGGCATTTGAGTGATCCTGTGAGTATTCATATGAGGGATGTACAAGTCCTGTTCTTAACATCGCATGATATGATGCAGGACGACATGCCTGGTCTTGCTCACTTCTGCGAGCATTTATTATTCATGGTATGGCTTCTGTAAGTGTAATCCTCAATATCTAGCTTATCTTGTAATGCAGGGAACTGAGACGTATCCTCGAGAGAACGAGTACTCAGAAGTGAGCTTTATCTTTCTGCGTGTCTCACATCAGCTGAGCCATGCGCAGTACTTAGCCAAGAACAACGGGATGAGCAATGCGTATACCGGGACATCTAATACGAACTACTACTTCAATGTGTCCACGCACGCCCTGGAGGGAGCACTTTCGCGTTTCGCTGCCTTCTTTCACTGTCCTCTCTTCGCTCCGTCGTGCACAACCCGCGAGCTCAATGCTGTCAACTCGGAACACAAGAAGAACCTGCAAGCTGATATGTGGAGGGTGTTCCAGCTGAACAAACACCTCAGTAAACCTGGTCACCCGTTTGGAAAATTCGGTAGCGGAAATATCGAGAGTCTGTCCCGCGCTGCTAAAGCAGCACAAGCCAAAGGGTTGCTCAAGAATGGTTCAGCTAACGGACACTCCGGCAGCTCGAGTCTGTCCACAACTCCGGAATCCTCTAGGCCAGTTACTCCAGCACTATCTGAATCTGAAGGCGATGGCGGCGTCATAGGTCGTGAAATCCGTCGTAGGCTCGTCGAATGGTGGAGCAAGGAATACTCAGCAAATAGGATGCGTCTATGTGTAATTGGCAAAGGTTTGTTTTATACCTCTTTCCAGCAGTACAATAGCGAGATAACAGACTGTAGAGCCTCTGGATGAACTCTCGGATATGGTGAGCAAGTTGTTCTCCCCGGTTGTGAACCGCGGTGTTGAGCCGCTACCGATGATCAACGACCACCCATTCGGGTCCAATGAATCTGGTGTATGTATTCTTGGGCAGTGGTTTCGCTGGTCCAATATTCACGTACTTGCAGACTCTCGTTTCCGCGCAAGTCATCATGTCGCTGCACGCAGTCGAAGTGTCGTTCCCCTTGGCCTACCAACCACCGTTATGGCGTCACAAGCCTGGAAATTTCGTTTCACATTTCCTCGGTCATGAAGGTCCCGGCTCGCTGCACTCGTACTTGAAAAACAAGGGTTGGGCAACTGCTCTCTCTGCAGGCTGTCAATCCCTCGGCAGAGGATTTGCCATGATGAAAGCCACCGTCTACCTCACACAGACAGGGTTTGGTGAGTACAGCGTACTCAGTGGCCTAATATAAGTGCTGATCAACATCATCGTTAGATCACTATCGCGAAGTCATGCTTGCCGTCTTCAAGTATCTATCCCTCCTACGGTCTTCCCCACTTCCTCAATGGTATTCGGAAGAGATGAGCCGCATCAGCGCTATGCGATTCCGGTTCGCTGAAAAGCGTCGACCGGATGACTATGCGATGTTCGTTGCTGAGCACATGGGATGGCCAGTACCACGAGATCACATATTGGACGCACCTCAGACAGTCGATGCATGGGATAAAGCAGACCGACTCAACGGTGGCGAGAAGGAAGTTCGCGATTTACTGAACTCACTCACTGTTTACCGCGGCCGGGCAGTCCTTATGGCAAAGAAGGAAGAATTTGGGCGTGTTCGTCCTGGTCTCGAATGGAAGAACGAGCCAATCTATGGCACTCCGTACCACGTCGAACAGTTTGATTCGAAGTTCCTCGAAGAGGTCTGTATTTTAACCATGTCATTATCGCATCGTTGTGATATGAATGTGGTTCACAGGCGCAGGGGCCGAACGATATCCCGGAACTATTCCTGCCAGGACCCAACGAATTCATTCCAACGAACTTCAATGTGGATAAGCGACCCGTTGCTGAGGTGAAGACAACTTGTGCTCTACTCGGCGGCAGCAACTTACTCGTATATAATAGATCACGAAACGGCCTACACTGGTCCGGGAGACTCCGCTATCCTCGTTGTGGCACAAAAAAGATGATCATTTCTGGATACCTAGAGCAAACGTCATGCTAGATCTTAGAAGGTAGCTTTCTCAAGTTCGTCTCCCAACGGGTTACTAACAACGCACACAGTCCTGCTGCATATAAATCGACAAGAGCTTCAGCTATGACCAGGTATGATCAGCGCTAGCGTGATACCACGCCGTTCGATCGCTCATTGCTCACTTTTGCTAGGCTATACTCTGAACTTGTCCAACATTCGCTCACTGAGTTCTCTTACGATGCTGATCTGGCTGGCTTGACATACAATTTCAGTGCACATAATCTGGGCATTTTCATCTCGCTTAGTGGCTTCAACGATAAGCTTCACGTCCTCGCTAGAGACGTGTTTTCCAGAGCTAGGAATCTGATAATTAAGGAGGACGAACTTAACATTGTCCGAGAACGAGTGAGTGCTACCCCTGTTACTGTTCACCTCTTTTGCTAACATGGCCTTTAGGTTATACGAGACTATCAAAACTTCTTCCTCAGTCAGCCGTACCGTATTTCAGACTACTTCGCACGCTATATTATGTCGGAGAAGCAGTGGCCGATTCAGGAGAAACTGGCGGAATTGAAGAGTATGTTTCACAGTGAGCAAGTGATACATATGTGCTCATCGTTTCTTTGCAGCCGTCACTCCGGAGGAGCTTCAGGCACATGTCGAGGAACTATTCGCTCAGTGCAATATCCAGGCTCTGGCCCTGGGAAATCTGTACAAGGATGACGCCGTTCGGCTCGTCGAGAGTGCAGAAGAGCTTCTTCGCATGTCACGATCACCAGTGAACGTGTACGAGAGCGCTCGTATTCCGCCGCCATGTACGTGTTCTGATAGTGATAATTTCATACAATCCCTAACCCTTGGTGTAGCAAGTAATGTCGTCTTGCAGGCAAATGTGCCAAATCCTAACGAGCCCAACTCGACTATCTCGTACTACATCCACACAGGCAGCATCCTCGCTCCTCGGAACCGGGTCACCGCCGCTTTCCTAGCCCAATACCTGCGTGAACCAGCGTTCAATATCCTGAGGACGAGAGAGCAACTGGGTTACGTCGTCGACTGCTCGCACTGGAGCTCCCCGGGACAGGCAGAAGGCGGACTGCGCATTGTGATACAGAGCGAGCGTGCGCCGGCCTATCTCGAGGAGCGCGTGGACGCGTTCTTGGACGAGATGAAGGAGAACCTTGCGTCTCTATCTGACGCGGACTTCGAGGAGCACAGGAAGGGCTTGGAGAAACACTGGCAGGAGGACCCTAAAAACATGAAGGAGGAGGCCAGCCAGTACTGGGTGCAGATTGATAATGGCTATCTTGACTTCTACAGACGTAAGTACCAGACAGTCGACCCATTTGGATCCTCTCATTGACAAGTTCTCACGTCTCCAGGGCAAGAGAACGTAAAACTCTTGGCAGAGCTGAAGAAGGAAGAGGTCGTCCAATTCTTCAACCAGCACGTCCACTACAGCTCTCCCACACGCGCGAAGTTCTCCATCCACCTGCGCTCGCAAAAACCACGACCCAAGAAGATCAGCGAGGCTGCTGTTGCTGCCTTCGAGCAGTCTCTCACAGCGCGTGGCTGCCAAGCTGACCTTTCTCGCTGGCGCGAAGAACTATTTGGGTCTGGAGAGCCCGAGCGACGGCAAGCGAC
>JANHOG010000755.1:0-12200 GCA_027627325.1 Phlebia brevispora
AGGACAAAAGAGGAAGGGAGCAAGCTTTTGGCGCCCAAGGCGTTGCCGCTTTGTGGACTGAACGCGAACGCCTCTCTTTCGGGTGAATGCTCTTTGCGGCCGGCATAGCGCACAATACGCGTGGGCTCGTCTCATTCGCAGGTAAATACACTGGAATTTCGTCAGAATGCGAAGTTTTGGACCTAATGATGCCTTCTTTAGTACTTTCTTATGCATTATGGAGCGGCAACTTTCGCCTCAGTTTACACCGGATCACTTTCTTCGTTAGAAGCGGTCTCATGACCATTAAGCTCACTTCTGTCGTTGTTAAGCTTATTACTTATCGCAGACCCTTCTAAAGCCGTACAATTGGCGTTTGCAGCTCAGGTCATTTTGCAATATACTCATGGCTCTTTGAGCCAGGACAGTGACTGCACGGCGGCGAGATGAGATCCAGATCACATGGAAAGCCATGGAAAACATTTCAACCAGACTTTGCCCGCCAAATCGTCATTCCTTCGTCCACATGTGCCCCTCGGCGATTTTGATCGGCAAATTTGCTGGTCGTGCAATGGTGTGCGTTGATTCCCACACGAGCAGCTTGACTGCTACTTCGTGTGCTTCTTGGCCCATGACCAGTCTCGCGCACTAACGCTCTGCGTCAGCCGACACCGCTTCCCCTGGTCAGGCCTGATAACTTGATAGGTGCCAATTACTCTACGGTGCTCCACGAATATAGAAGCTTCTTCTGGCCACAACAGAGCGCCGATATCCTCATTGACTCCTCCGTGGCCGCCCTTCGAAGCTTTTCCTAACTTCCCGTGCAGTCAAGCTTTCCGGTCTTTTACTTTTCATTCTCCATCTGCAGTACAGGATGAGCCGCAATGAGTCGTGTGATGACGTTAAGGTCATCACTTCAGACATGAAGGAGACGAAGGCCAGGTATGAGGCTCCCCCAAACCGCGGTGGCGCGCACACGCTCACAGAGCAACACAGCTACGATGAAATGGAGGACGTCGCGCAACTGAACGCGAACGGGGAGATTTCGGAGCTATCTGTTATTGCCGAGGGTGAGGAGCGTACCACATGGTTTGTGTGGCTCCTGGTTGCGTGTACGAGTATCTCTGGACTTCTCTTTGGTAAGTTATATCGATCTGCTACCTTCTTTCGATCTTGCCTTTGTATCGATGCTTAAGCTTGTCTTCAGGATATGATACGGGTGTCATATCTGGTGCTCTTGTTACTATCGGTTCCGATCTAGGACCCGCTGCACTTTCAGCGGGACAACAAGTTCAGTGAATGTTATATCACCAGGATCCAAGAATCTGAGAGTACTTTTCGTCAGGAACTCATCACTTCGGGGACAACGCTAGGTGCACTCATCGGAGGACTGGTCGCTGGTGCCTTGTCGGATTATGTGGGGAGAAAACCCGTTCTCGCGATCGCGGATGCCATCTTCATTGGTGGCGCCGTCGGGCAAGCTGTTTCTCATACGGTATGGGCGATGGTGAGTTATGTCGACCCTGCTCCCCGCCTATTCCGCTCTCATCCGATTTTCGCACAGATCGGATGTCGTTTTCTGGTTGGCATTGGTGTAGGGCTGGCCTCATGTGTCGCTCCATTGTACATTCAAGAGTTGTCGCCTACCAGACTACGTGGCCGTATGGTCGTTCTCAACGTTGTGATGATCACTGGCGGTCAGGTAGTTGCATACGGAATCGGTGCGACTCGTCCTCTGGAGCTTCCAGGTGCCTATGGAAGCTGACCATGTATTATGGCTAGGTGCTGCGTTTGAACACATGAGAGGTGGATGGAGATGGATGGTCGGACTTGGTGCAGTGCCTGCAGGCACGCAATTCATCGTGCTGTTTTTCCTTCCGGAGTCTCGTGCGTGCAAGTCTTCACGCGGAGGCACAAACATGAGCTTACTATTGTCTTGCGTGTAGCTCGGATCCTCATTCGCAGGGGCAATATGGACGCTGCGAAGGCTATTCTTGCCAAGGTTTATGGGCATGCTACACCGAAACAAGTCGATCTCAAGGTTTGCATAGTCCTGTTATTTTTTCATGTCGCTGATCTTCTGCACTAGCTGGTTGCTCTGCGCTCCGCCGTCAGGCGGAGCATTGAGATCGCGAACTCGACCACGTTTCTACAACGCGTTGTTATGATCCTCCAGAACCCTGTAAACCGGCGCGCGCTCAGTGCGTTCACGCTCTTAGTATCACGGATCCTTTTAGCTGAACTCTATGACAGTTATCAGCTGCGGGTTGCAGGCATACCAACAACTTTCAGGATTCAATACCCTCATGTGAGAGTCGATCCCAAGCGTCCAACTATCGTGTACTGACATAACCAATCTGCAGGTACTACAGCGCGACGCTTTTCAAGGAAATTGGCTTTGACCAGCCAACGGCCGTGGGGCTGATCGTATCTGGAACAAATTTCGTTTTCACACTCTTTGCACTAAAATACATCGACATCATTGGGCGAAGGAAGATCATGATCTTCTCCGCGCCGGGAATGGTTATCGGGCTGGTTGTCGCGAGCATATCATTTTATTGTACGTCATACTGCATCTTCACTCCGGTCTGAGGTCTGGGTCATTGACAAAGTTTGACTGCGCCGCAGATCTCACCAAGAGGAGCGGCGGCGAGCTTGTGGAAGGCACGCAGTACTCCAGAACGTGGTCGGCCATTGTACTGCTCTCCATGCTTTTCTACGTCGCATCTTACGCGACAGGACTGGGAAACGTCCCGTGGCAGCAAGCGGAACTGTTCGGGTTAGAGGGTACGGTTTCATTCACGTGGTGTAGTGTATGTAGCTGATATTTACCTCCTATCTCAGTCCGCGGAATTGGGACGTCTGCAGCTACGTTCATGAACTGGGCGATGAACCTGCTCATTGGGGCGACATATCTGTCCCTCATGAACCGAATCACGCCAGCTGGAGCGTTCGGGTTCTACGCTGGCCTGTGCCTTCTCGGATGGGTCTTCTGCTTGTTCTGCTTCCCAGAAACCGCCGGTCTAAGTTTAGAGGAAGTACAAATGGTCTTCCAACACGGATTTGGGATCAAGGAGAGCCAACGCTTACGGCAGGAGAAGAAAGAACTCCTACAAAGGGAGAAAGCGGAAACGATCCACGAAACCGAAAAGATAAAGAAAGTTTAGGAAAGTACGGACGTTTGACGCTAATTTCGTATGAGAGACCTGTATAACAAACCACGACGACTTCCATGTGTCACGGATGTAACGTTCAGTAATGAGATACCATTTTACGCACTTGTACACTGAAAGTCGGATGGTATGGTGAGACTAGGCGACTTTTGTTGCTGTCCAGAATGCCGTGTGGTAAGTATAACCTAGCATGCTTTGAAAATTGTTGGTATATGTCATGTCAATGGTCTTTTCGTTCTGTACGTTTGGTGTGGTTAGCAGGGCACAACCGCCATACTGTGTCTGTGCATGGTGCTTACGGATATCTTGAACCCTATCATGCGAGCAAGGGCCTTCACTTCATCTAGATCAAGCTCGACGGATGGATCACCCGTCGTGTTGTTTTCCCAGTGCCACAAGAGGGGCCCTACATTTGCATCGTTAGTGACGACAACGGGATACGTCCTCTCCTTACCCAGGTTGATCCACACCCCTCCCGGCGCCAGTTTACGATGAATAATCCGCAGATAGTTTACGATATTCTTTGCCTATGGTTCATCGTAAGCTTGCGAAGACGAAAGGTCGACTGAACATTTACCGTATCAATGAAGAAGCAGGTCAGTATAGCATCCCATAAGCCAGACTGCGGCTCATCCGGGTCACCTTCAACACCGTAAATATCCTCAAAATCACCTGCATTTTCAGTCTCTATCATTATATGGCTGGGTTCGATCAATGATAACAATACCTGCTACGAGAGAGAAGTTAGAGTGCGGCGGCAGTGCCGATGGATTTACATCTGGGATCTTCACAGCCCTCAGCATTGCTAGCCTGTCCCACACATTCGAGAATGAATGGATGTATGGATAGATCGTGTGCTCGTCTGCTTGGCTGGTCCTGCAAGACATATCGGCGTGGCTGGGTACAATGTGCAGGTAATTTGTCTTACCGATTCAATATGAAGTACGAGGAGAGCAGCATGTAATGTGAGAATTCGTTTCCTTGACACGCAAATCCTGTTCAAGATAAGCGCAGACAATCAGCATTCGACTCAATGAAAAGCACAATACGCGGAATAATACCTAGATTTGCTACATCCCATGCAAGTCGGCAAAGACCAGCACCCGGGACAAGCACACGCAGTTTCTGTCTGAGGGTCCGGAGTGTCCTCAAAAAGTTCAGTGAACCCTAAACAAGTAAGCTTACCTCTCATCCTCGGAAACAGACTCGAAATGCTTCAGAAGAGCTTCTTTAATAGGCCCATAGCATAGGTCGCGCTCAGCTTTACCCTGGGATCTCCTAGTCAAAATGAGAATCTAAGACAAGGCAAACTCGTTCACCTCTTCACTCCAGTCGCGGACAAACTGTTTGATTGTGCTTCTGAGTTTCTCTATGTCTGATTCAGTTGGTTTACGAGCTTGGTGCGCTGGTAGCGTGGGACGTGAGTGAGTATGCCCTCGTTCCCCGTGCACATGAGTGTGCGCATGCGAGTGCCCTATGGATCAGTTTTAGCAGGATGGATCACGATGAGATATACGTTGAAGCAGATACCTGGATCATGCGAGTGCTCGTGGATGAAGGGGTCGTCTGTTTCAAATTCTGTTTCGTTGTCAGTCGAGTACCCTGTGTCGTCGATCTCGCCTTGCTCGAAGATCTGAGGATCAGCGATAATCTTCCTCAGAAATTCAGCGTTCGCTGCGATAGCCTTGTCCACTTCCGAGATCTTGTTCTTATAACCCAATCTACCTAGCAGCTCTTGGTCCTGCCTTGGGATGGTGTAAATATCCTTTCGTCTCCGGTTATTTACAGCGTGCTAGTGCGGGATGTAGTTAGTTCGGATGTCGACAATCATAGGATAAATTTTGTTCACAGAATATGTTTCATATTGCTGGAAGGTGGCAACTACAGTGGCAAAGTGCTTTTGCTCTTCTTCAATGTCCTTAGGATCAATCGGCATGGTGGATTGGAAGGAAGACCTCACAGATCCCAAGACTGTGATTTAGAGGCGCGCGTAAACGTCTGAGCGCGCTGACGGTCGAGACCAACACAATTGAGGTCATTCGTTAAGTTAATACATGAAAATGAGGTATAGGCTACATGTTGAAAGATATAACGTGTTGAACAGTACTACAATGCTAATGCAGGATGGATGACGATGAACGTGAGATGTATGACGCGAGAAATCTAAAACCGTAAATCCACAATTTCCAATGACATGTTCTTCATTACTACATGGCTATTGTCGCAGTCCTGTGCTCAAACACTTTGATTAGACAACTGTGGGGCCTTGAAGAAGGCACTGTCGCACTCACCGTGTAAATAGGCACATCGGGATGGGGATGAAATGCCTCCTTCGCATTACACTCTAATATTGTTTGCAGGCCCCCAGGGTCTGTCAAGCGGAATATGCCAAACCTACTGCACGCGTGAATACGGACACGCGTCGACTCAATCAATACACTTACGATGGCTTAGAATTGGGTGCACAAACGACAGCAAAGGACTCAGGGAGCATCTGCTGGAAGCCGGAATGTGTATGCAAATCAACGGAGGACATAAAGCCTACACAAAGAACCGTCAGAGTGGGAGGAGAAGCACACCAATGCGGACATACATGACTGGGTTGGGTGAGTGTGAATCTGGAATGTCCGTTTTAGCGCATCTGCCGTTGTACAAGGGTACTTTACTCACCCATCCCAGAGTTATAAGATTTCGCTCCTCCGTAAACTGCATTACAAGCTCCTCTTCATCCATGGTGCATGTGTCGCTCGTGGAGTGTTGCTTGGGTATCAAAAGGGTGGTTATTACGAATTTATTGCCTTTATCCCTCCCCAACAGCAGTCCACAAGTTTCGCGGTTCTGTGCAGTGTTGACCCGCGCGATGGACACGAAGCGTTGTAAACATTCCCGTGGAAGGCGTACAGACTTCAGCTCGCGGACGTCCGCATCTTTTGACGCGCCTTTCACGATGCGCGATGGTTTGATCAACTTGTGAGGACGATCTTGGGCAGGAGCGAGTAGGTGTGGTAGACGTTGTCCCACTGTAGGCGCACCGCGATACCCTGTCAAGTAACGCGATTCATAGGCAGGATAGGTTGCAACCTCTACGGCGGGCATACCAGGTGGAGGAGGAGGAATAACAGGTGTCGGCGGTGTTGTAGACGGCTTGGGTAGTATACCGGAATATAAGGACCCGGGTGCTTGAGTATCAAGAAGCAGTGAAGAGCTAGAAGGAGGTTCGATGGACGGTTGCGCGAACATCGACTGCAGGGATGGTACATATCCTTGCTTCAGCTGGTGCTGAGACATCAGAGTCGGATACCTAATCGGCCCTGCATCGGGAGGAACTGGAGAGGTAGTAGTAATCGGAGCAGGGTAGGTAATTCTACATTTCATGGTCAATATGACTACGCCATTGAACGGATGTCACCGTACATACCGAAGATTGACGTCTCTTGACCTCGACGGAGTATCCTCCTGATTCCAGGAGCGATGCTGTGTATGGCTTCTGTCATCATCGTCTGTGTCATCATCGAGTTTACTAGGACTCTCTAAAGGTAACTTGGGCGGCCCTTGACGGTGAGCATTCGTTGGAGTCTGACTTGCGCTGGTCGGCCGGGGTGGCTGTGGAGCCACGGCGGGAGCGGGCATGACAACTTGCGCATTACGGGATGAACTTTCCGACCCCTGCGAGAGCCTGTTGTAGTCTTGTTCAGCATGCCGTACCGTCACGGAGGGCGGCGTCGAGGTGATTTCGAGCCTGGCAGTCCGCGCTGCTAAGTCAGCTTCACGCTGCCGACGAAGGATACCTTCTTGCTCCTGCCGGGTCCTCTCCTCCACTCTCTTGCGCAGTAGATATTCACGTTCCTCGTCTGAATGTGGCCGCCGCACGTCGTCTTCTCTTCGTAGCCTCGCAGTTTGCGCCTGACGTTCAAAATCCGCTGCCTCCCTCGCCTCCGCAGCTCTCCTAGCTTCCGAAGGATCCCTTGATCGCGCCTCACTAGATCGCGCTCGTCGCGAGTCTTCCTCCCTCCTGCGTTCCAATTCCTCCGCCTCTCTGCGTGCAAGGTCCTGACGCCTCCATTCTTCCTCTCTTCTGGTTGCCTCACGAGCCTGCCAGGCTCTCTCCTCCTCGTCTGATCGTGGGTGTTCCTCTCTCCTCCGTCTAGCAACATCATCTCTAGCAAGTCCGTCTGTATGCTGTGACGACGACGCACGATCGGACTCTCTTCTAATACGCCACTTCTCGTACCGCTCGACCAGGATCTTCTTGAGCTGACTCAGATGGTCCAACATGTCTTGGCCGTTCTACATCGTACAGCGATGAATTCGCGAAATACGAATAAGTATTCACAGATCACGAGGAGACTCATAAATACTGTACTCACCATGCCCAGGTTATGGCGCTGCTCCGTGTTCAAGAGAGCATGATAATCATGGTGGGTAGGTAGCCTTTCGAGGACGATCGTAGCAGCCTTGGCAAACTCAATGAAAGCGGCCTCGTAATTTTGAGCTTCAACATATGCCTGGCCAGCTTTCCGAGCCCTCTCTGCTGTCCTCAGCCAGTGCTTCAACGGCAATGAAGGGTCCCATACTTCCTTCTGTGCCAAGGCTGCGAGCTCAGCAATAGTCGCCGGTCGATCGGGCGTGCTGGCATGCGACGAGGGACGATATGGATGATTTGAGGATGTAGCCATTCTAGATATGCGAGTTCGATATAGGGAGAAGTTTGTGGCGTAAAGGCCGTTGAGGAGGTGGTGGTATTGTCAAAGCTTGCTTGGTGTAGAGTGCTACGCACCGCCCAATCTGGAGAACTGACCGTAACTGCGGCGGTATCGGTTAGCTCGGCGTATTCATTTACGCCTTTATTTCTAGATTTATCTGGAAAAGACCTTCAGGCACTGCTACGAACAAAGATACTGGTAAGGACGCTTTTGAGGGCAAGTACAACGTTCACAGCGACGAAGAGAGCGTTGTCCTCGCCTTCAACTGCGGGCGTCCGAGAGCGTTTGCCAACCTCCCAAATACAGATCGCAAACCGTCCACATATGGTACTTTACCATCAGTTGCACGCACAAAAATGCTTCTTTTGGTATCTTCCCACGCTAATCTCCAGCACCTTGATCTCGACAGCTCAGTCGCTTGAAGCTCGCCCAAGCTTGGTCTTGCCTACTCCTCACTCCAGTCGCTCTTTCCTCCTAAAACCCTCCTGGCAGACTCTTCGCAACATTGGATCCCGACTGCATCTGAATTGGCTGTTATAACGGTGCGGAAAGGGCGCGTATTGACCGGTCAACATGTACGAGAGTATACCCGCCGGTACCAAGCGCGGGATACTATTTCTTGTAGCATTATGCATCGTGTTCATGCAGGCCGGACTCTGGGCGGGGCGGAGAGCGACACAGGATAGCTTTCCAGACAACGCCATCGCCCCTAAACAGAAGATCCTATCCCTGGTCAGGAAGGACCCAAAAGCGGGTGTCAAGGAACATCCTATCCCAAAGCTCATGGCAGAGGCAGAGAACAGATATCGCAAGCTGCTTTCTAGTCGGAGCAAAACGTTGGCACAGGCTGTCGCAGAATACAAACGGAGGTACAGAAGAGATCCACCTCAGGGCTTTGACGAATGGTGGAAGTTTGTCCAAGATAACAGCGTTCTCATGGTGGACGAGTATGATGCCGTCACTGAAGACCTTGCACCATTCTGGGACATCTCTCCTACGGAATTCAGGCTCAGGGCCACATTGGTGTGTGCGCTTCTCATCTGATTGTGTGCGTAATGATGCAATTGAGTTCTCCAGGCCGGTCATTTGCCTTCCGTAGACCTTGTCAAGGTTCGCGACGGAGAAGCGAAGGCAGTGAATGTCAAGGATGGGTACGACAACACATACAGTGTCAGTGCGCGTGCCAAAGGGTTCCTCTCAATGATAGAGAAGTTCCAGACAAAGGTGCGTCTCCAACGCTGCAACACGCGTGGAGGGTACCAACTTATACGTAAAATCAGTTACCCAACATGGATTTCCCTGTAAACGCGATGGCGGAAGGGCGCATTCTTGTACCTTGGGAACACCGCCGCTATCCAAACCTTACTGAAGGTGCGTTCTGGCCCTGCCACTTTGCTCTCCGTCTAATATTTGTCAAATGTATGTAGGTAGCGTTGCCGCACAGCTAAGTGGCCAATATTCCCCAGACTGGCAGGGAGAAGGTAACGTGTGGGAAGCCTACCGCCGCACCTGCGATCCAGGCTCTCCCGCTCGGCGATTGTTTAGTTCCACACGCGCTTCCTCGACGAACCAGGTTCGCTTAAGCCAGCTCACCGCCCACAGTGATGAACTCTCGTTCGCTGTGGACGTGCAGGGCAACTACTCTTTCTGCCAGAATCCATGGGCGCACTACAATCAAGGGCACTTCTTCTCGGATTGGCGCACGATTCCTGTCCTGTTCCCTGTATTCTCCCCTGCAAAAGCCGCTGGATATCTGGATATCCGTATACCTAGCCACTATTACTATTCACAGACTAGGCGTTACACGTACGGTTGGGATCCTGTCAATCTTGAACTGCGACCTGTGGACCATATGGAGACACCCTGGGAGCGTAAGGACGACAAAATCTTCTGGCGAGGGGCCTCGACCGGTGGAGGGAGTTCACCGCCTGGCTTTGCTGGTCAATACCAACGACACAGGTATGACACACCTCCGTGTATCCTGGACCGTGACCGATGCTTATCACGCTTTACACAGGTTAGTCAGAATGGCGAGCGATACCTCATCTACGAACCGAACGATACTATTCGCTGATCCTCCTGGGTCTTCGAATTACGTTTACGCCGAAGTTCCTACGTCTGCTCTGAACAGAGAGATGATGGATATCGCTTTCGTCAAGGTCGTGGATTCCTTTAATTTCCCCGGTGGCATTGCTGCTCTTTTGAGGGATCATCGATTCGATGAAGGCGGTGTGAACCTTGGCGACCACTGGAAGCACAAATATCTCGTGGATGTCGATGGCATGGGTTACTCGGGTCGCTTCTTCTCCTTCCTAGAGTCCGATAGCGCAGTCTTGAAGGCCACCGTGTACAGGGAGTTTTTTGAGGAGTGGATAGAGCCGTGGTACGAACTTTCCCACCCTACAACGTGTTCGCAAGATTACTCATGACGTATCTTCGGTAGGTTGCATTACATTCCGCTTTCCCCATCCTATCAAGAAATATACAACATCCATGCCTTCTTTTCCGGCGCAACCCAATCAACCCTATTCGCGGCAAATTCCACCACCTTGCAGATTTCACCTGCTAAAAGACGACCGGTCGATGGTGACAGGCGTCTGAGGCGGATTGCGCGCGCCGGCAAACAGTGGAAACGTACGGTGGCGCGGCGGGTGGATATGGAAGGTAGGAGTTTGTTCATCTGGTCTTTAGCGCACGTACTAAAATCCATTTGATATATTTAGCGTATGTGTATAGGCTGTGCTTGGAGTACGCGCGATTATGGGCGGACGATAGGGACTCCATGAACTTTACTCTTTGACATGCTGTCTTTTTGCTGTCTTGCAAAAGTGTGGACTTCATTATTTCAGTCAATAACATACCGGATGTATCATTATTATCACCTATTTTGTCGTAATGCATCGCAGAGCGCAGTCTAGAGCTCGATAACATGGTCTCTCGCAAGAACGAAAGGTCAGAGTCGTGGTGCGCTGCCGAGCGGGTAACAACTAATTAGCGGCCGCGAGTAGTACGCGCTCCGCCTCGCCACTTGGTTCAAATCCAACCAGCACGTTCAGGGCACCGACGAGCAGTCCACGCCAGCTCCAAAGGAGTAAATCCTGCCCAGGTTCATTTCGATCACACAGCGCGACATTCCATGCAATACAGACTATCTAACCGTGAGAAGAGTTGGGATACATATGACCTCGTCTCGTGCGAAAGGCCACTTCCCACCCGCCGGCAACCTACAGATAGATCTGGCAGATGCGTCATGAAGTGAGTTTGGCCACATCCATCGCTCTGTTCGAATTAGGGCCCTCGACGGTCAACACGTTGTCCGTGCATGCTTGATGGCACTCATTCAAACGAATCTTGCTGTGCACTGTCACCTGGTGAGCACCGAAAACTTCGCCTGCTTCGTGATGTATATGTGTGACGCTGATATCCTACGAGCCATAGGAACATTCTGGCGAGGACGTTCCGAAGTGCCTAAGTTCTCACATGCCATCCGCCAACTCAGTACGTCGTTGCCACTCCGAGACTCAGGGTCCGATACCCCGTTTGCAAGTATGACCCTCTGTGGGTGCTTTGGCCACCCAGACCAAGATATGCGCTGCGGCGATCCAGTGCTTATGGTGGTCCTGATGTGAACTCCGGGGCATGCTGACGCTGCATGGTCGGCTCAGATATGAGTGGCTCGCTTCAGTCCCATCATATTAATAGGGCCCCCAGCACCGAGTTGCAGTGCTCTTCTGGACTTTCTCCTTGCAACATGTCGTCGTCAACCCCAAGCGTCCGCTCTATCCCAATGTCGACTTCGAGTCGTAGCTCTGCTAGCACGTCCTCTCCCTCACATGCCTCTACCGAGTTCGAGGTCGAGCAGATGTCAAGTAGAAGCTCGTCATCGTCGCGAAAGCGGCGACACTCCTCGGACCAGGACTGTTCAGAGGCTGCGCTCAAAGCGTCCATCTCCTGGGTGAACGGGGCGCGAGCCCGACCCTTCTCAGTATCTGGTCAAAATACCATTCGACCCGTCGAGTCTTGTTCTGTTCTTCCGATCCAAGGCAAGTGCGGGTCACAGCAGTTGGGGCGACATCGGCTGACATCAACGGTGCACCAGGGCGGCATCACACATTCACTCGACTTCCCTATCGACGTCGACTATGACATGCCACCATCACTGGATGTGCTTATCGGGGCCAGCAGACCATCTTCACCGTCAGGCCTTGAGCAATTTTCGGAACACGAATCGCTCTTCTATCCGTCACACCTACCTCTCACAACCAATCTGGAGATTGCGAACCACCCTATTCTCGATGCAGTCCGAAACACCCTCTTCCCTACACTCGCAGCGGGCCACTACCTG
>JANHOG010000756.1:0-12195 GCA_027627325.1 Phlebia brevispora
CGTAAAAGCTGAAGGTGCGCTCTATCCATCCGCTCTTGTTGTCATCCAGAACTTTTTGTACTTTTGCAAGTTCGCTGAGCGTGTTTGGCCGGACCGCCACGGTCACAACGCAGTAAACCGCCTTTTCCCGATCACGTTCATAGGAATACGTGGATTCGCCCAGCTGGCGGCCTTGTACAGCTACGGGGCCATTGACATGGGTCTCACGCCCCCTATGTTGCTGCCTTCATTTTTCTCGAGAAACATTGCCGGCGCTCGAGGCCTCCTCTGAGCCCTTTCTGGATTCTGCGGTTCTTTTTTCACGAACTGCACAGCAGTGCTTGTTGTCAGCCCGCTCGCCGCGGATGCTGCACAGGAATTTTTCATTTGTCGTGGCCTTGCGTCACTTAAAATGGAAGGTCCTTTGTGTCCCAGCACGCATCACAATGCGGCCCTTGCATTCTCGAGCCCACAGCGACTTGTCTCTCCCATCGGCACCCTCAGCTGCATCTTCAAGGCTGTGCGCATGGCATGAATCCTCTAGTTGACAGCATCTGTCAAACCCACGCTGTATCGCCACAGCGGTGGCGGCTTCCTGTGCGTTGTCTTGTTTTTCTGTGTATTTAGACAACAAGACCTTCCCTAGCCTCTCGACACACACATCCGATCTCCCTTCTCTCGCCTAGAAATCCAGCGCATCACTCTACCGTTCTCTGCTCACAAGCCCACCATGCCTCTCCATCTCGTTCAGAAGGCTCGTGCGAAAAAGATGAAACTCCTCGCCCACTTCTCTCCGAAACAAAAGTCGCTCGCATATAGGTGTCTCGTCATTGAGGAGATTTTCGAAGAAATAGTCTCTCAAGTCTACGACGACGGTAATGACAAGTGCACCCTTTCGGCTCTCTCTCTAACCTGCAAGGCTTTTGAACCCGTCGCAACGAGGTTCCTATGGCGTGACCTCCGATCTGAGGCACCTCTGGTGAAGCTCTTCAACCATACAATCGCGTTACAAAGCCCAGAAGTGAGTATCACGCCGAAGCTTAATTTTTCACCATCGTCTCAACGTATATTTACTATCTACAGGTATTTTACAAGACCGACCCATGGGCCAAGTATGCGCACTGCGTCAAAACTCTTCGTACTGCAAATCCGGGTCGCCTAGACCCCCTGATAGACCGACTTCTCCGACAACAGGCAAAAAATCATGAAAGAAATGACCTGCTTCCAAACTTGCAGTCTCTACATTTTTCGGACGTGAGTAAAGTTGAGCGGGACGGGCGAGGCTCGAACCTCAGGGAATTGTTCGCCTCGGCAACAACCACTGTCGTTGTAGACGCTTCCCTGAAGCTGATGAGGAACCCAACCCTTCTTTCTTTTGAGGACGTTGTTCCTTACCTACGACAGGTTGTGGACGAGGCGATGGGGACCCACATCTATGGTTTGTTTAACGCACTCCGTTTTTGTCCGTGGACGAACGACCAGAGGCATATAGAATCTCTGACATTTCATATCGACACTCTCCGGATACCCGACGTGGAGGACGACTACACACCACAGACCTTTACATGCGCGGCTCCGGCGTACATCCTCCCTTTCCCGCTGTACCAAATCTGGCAAGGAATAGTGTTCGACATTAATTTCACACACTTCGACGTATCTTCACCACTGACGGACGACGTCCTGCTCACCTTAGCCAAGATGCCCACCTTGCGGTCTCTACACTTCCTAGTCAGCTCAAATCAAAACCCCATCGATCCTGGTTCTATGGCAGATATCTTCCCGAAACTTGAATCTCTGCACCTTGGCTTCATGCAAGCGAGCGAAAGCGTAGTTCCATTCTTCCAGTCCCTCCAGGCCCCCGTCCTACGCAAACTAGTCATTGAATTTCTCGCGCGACTCGAACCATCTACGGATACCATCAAAGCCATGCTACAATGCGTAACGGATGGGCCCTATCACGATACCCTCATGTCCTTGACATTGAAGGCAGAGCCTTGGATCTTCCAGAACATTGGTCCTAGGCTGTTGCCTGTATACAGGGCCCCTCTGGATGCCGACACCTTTATACCACTCTTCCAGCGGCCTTTACAGCATCTCACCCGCTTCTGTGTTGTCCATTCCACATTGCGGCCAGACGATACCCTCGTGCACAACATTGGAGAGCACTACCCGCAGCTGCAGGAGCTGATGCTCTGTCCGCCAATGACGTCGCTCTGGGGCGTCCACAAGCCAAAGGTGTCCTTGCACGCACTCCATGCGCTCTGCAGGTTTTGCCCTAGCTTAGAGACATTGTGGCTCTCTGTCGACATACCCTTCGAGCCTAAACGTCGGCAGTACTACCATGAGCCGTGCTTAAGCTTGCGCCGGTGGTACGTCGTCTGCTCCGATAATCCACGGCGTGACGGCCACTTCCCTGAATACTTGTTCGATGCTTTCCCCACTCTGGAGCGCGTACGTCCCATGGATCCACGCTACTCCATATTCAGACTCCCGATGACATTGACTACGGATCGTAGCTATGAGCAGGCGACTCTAGAATATTGGCGTACAACTGAGACGAAGCTGCGGCGTTTCCGAGAAAAATCCCACAGGGGTTTCCTTCCGCTTCTATCTAGTATCATCAGTAGTTAGTGACTCACGCTGGCTCCTTCCTTTTGCAAAAAATGTCTACAGTCAGGACTATAATAGTAGCTTATGCACTCTTCCCCTCGGCGTCCCACGTCTTGTTATTGTATCACCCTGTTCTAACAGCGGAACACCAGTGCTCATTCATCACTATTGGATTGATGATTTATGATGTACTTATTCTTGCGTACAGCGCAGCAGAGCCACCATTTTTACGTCGAGACTCATACTATCCTACTTCGTCGGAAGCGTGACTCGGAAAACTAAGAACTGATTGTCGTTGTCAAGTCCAGCGTTGTAGGGTTGGCCCAAAGAGATACCGTCCGTGGTGATGAAGTCATTGTCCGACTTAAATGCAAACATCAGACAATTGGAAAGCGCTGTATCCAATTATCGACTCACCGCTGTGAACACGAAGAAATCATGCGGGTTCTGAGGGTCGCCAACAGGAGCCAAGGCAATGCTCTCCCATTTTGCATCGATCAGTGTGGCGTCAGATGGGTCGCCTACAGGATGGATTTAGCAACAGCGCGACATCATACAGCGGAGAGACATACCGTTGTGCAGACCGAATCGAACCAGCTGGGTAGAGTTGATAAGGCTCACAAAAGACGTGTATGTTGCCGGAGTGACGCTGCTGTCAAGCTTTCCCTTCTTCGCGACCGGGTTCTTGTGACTATCGAAATCTGAACCAGCGATGTTTGTAGCAGAGCTGATGTCGATGAGATCGATTCCTCTACGACATCTCCCATGAGTTTCGTACGCTGGTGTATATCACTGTACTTACTTGTAACTCGATTCGGTATCGTCTCCTCCGTGACCATCGGAGTCCCGAGACAACACAAGGAACAGCTGGTCGCTCACAAATGAGATCTCGCTCGCTGCAATGGTGTCTCCACTGCTGTCCTGCGGCAAAGGTACGACATACTCTGCGATGAGAGCGGGACGGATCTCCAACGGCTGAGAGATATCGTAAGCCAAAAGTCGAGTGTATCTCGACTCGGATTTTTTGTTTCCGCCGTCTTGAATGGTCGCACTCTGAAGCATCGCCCAGAGCGTCGATGTAGACTCATCCACAGTCAAGCACTCGAAGCCTGCGTATGGATGTCAGCGATCATCTGAATGATGGGGAAAGTCATCATGCCTTGATTAGCAGCGCGGCCGGTGTCAGGGTCATCCTCCGAGGTGAAATCGACATCGCCGTTAGTAAGCGGCACAATTGCATCAGGAGGCTGGATCGTCTGGATCAAAGCACCCGTGCCATCGAACCGATATATATAGGGGCCGTATTCGTCGCTGACCCAGAAACTGAGGTACGCAGAGAATGAGCTGTGAGATGTCCTGGGGGCAATTCAATCTGGTCGCTCACGTTCCGTCTGTGTTCAACACCAAGCCCTCAAGATCCAGTGTCAAGTGAGTGTAGGTCTTGTTAGCTATGGGCATGACGGGGTCTGCGGTCGGGGTCGAGGGGAATCCAGATTGCGCATCGCGGACTCCTTGCGCGTCCAATCCACTCGTCTTGACTCCCTGCCGTTCGGTGTAGAGTAGAGTATCCTGGTACTGCAGCGCCAGTGTCTGCTGCGCTTGAGTAAAGCTCAAGTCCGACGTGGTATAATGAGGGTTCAAGACAAAGTTGATCGCGTGCTGGCGACCCTGGTAGTCAACTGTGCCATCTCTAGTATCCCTGCTTAGCACAAACTACTATCGGACTGCAAAACGTTACTCACACGTTGAAGCCGCGGTCGGGTTGAACGACCAAGGTCCCTGCGGGAATTATCAGTACGCGGAGTTTGAACGGATTTGGGGCGACTGACCTGTATATGTTCCGTCCGCTTGCTGCACGAACGAGCCGGGTTTTATGGCGATTGCACTGCCAATACCTCCCATCGTGTTACCTGTGCTGAAAGTTAGCTGCAGTGTGGCGGGCAATACAGAGAGCCATACCGGTGGAATCCATGAAGTTCGACGGAATAAGACCAAAGGCAACCAGACCCTATAAATAGCTGTTAGGCGAGGGTCCTGTGACAGAATCAGCAGCATACCTTGTTGATAAATGTCTGACCATCTACACTGACGGAAAATGCCAAGGACGGGTCCGGTTCCGTCAGTGTACTAACCGGACCGCTAAGGACGACGATAGCCTTGACAAGCACGGCGAGCAACGCAAAGGTCTTCATCTTGAGACAATGTGCAGGGAGGGCCGAATGCAATCGTCGCCGTCAATGCAGTTTATATGTATGCCACAGTCATACTTCTCGCTTTCGCGTCCATATGGCGGTAGCACGTTCGTGTCTTCTGCAAAACTTTGGCTGACTGGAGGAAGAGCCGTACATGTGCAGAGACGTGTGATGGCACATGGCACTGGCATAGTACGCACACCGAGCCACACTTTCACACATCATTGGGAGCTGCGAGCCGGAAGCTGTACGATTTCGCATGTCGTGATTGATCCCATCCTGTGATCTAAACGGACATGATCTCCATAACACTGTGCGCATATGATTAATTCCCAAAGCACATCAAAAGAGAGAGTCTACTTACATGTTACCGTCAGGACAATCTGAGGACTATAGTAAAGTGGGCAGATAATCAGTGAAGACAACGAACGCAGGCTTGCTTCCATGCCCCCGTATGCAGCTCATCACGAACGGAAGCACGCAATCACAACAGATTGAACGCAGAAGCGTTCTGGCACCTAGCCGGCCGTCTGCGCCTAGGACTACCGTGGCCGACGTTTGCGAAATCAAGGAAATATACGACAGCTCGTGAGCATTGCTCGAGCGCAGCAAAGCACGAACTGCTGCAATCATCATGAACGTGCGTAGATGGTCGCATGCTATCACACGAGATTGTAAACTTGAGATTGGTCGCTTAGAAATGCCGAGGCTGAACGGCAGGTTGGAAGGACATGTGCGTAACTGGAAGTAGGAGTAATATGCCCTCGATCTGAGACCCTGATTGACTGTCTCAGATGTGCACTCAACCGCGTCGTCCGGTGAACAGTGGCCTAGAGAGTGGGGAGTGTAACACGGAACGCCATGAACTGATTGTCGTTGTCGAATCCAGCATCGTAAGACTGTCCAGCAGCGAATCCGTCCGTCGTGATGAAATCGTTATCGGCCTATAGAAGTGAGCCATCAGTGAACAACGCCATACATCGTGAACAAGGGATCCACGAACCGCAGTAAACAGGAAGAAGTCGTGAGGGAACTTAGGATCGCCCACAGGCGCGAGCGCAATGCTCTCCCATTTGCCGTCAATGAGGGTTTGATCCGCAGGATCACCTAGAGCAGAGATGCATTGGTGAGGCCGATAGTGGTCACTAACGTTCTACCACTCACCGTTGTGCAGCCCGAACCGAGCAAGCTGAGTTCCGTTGATCATGTCGGCGAACTGGACGTAAGTCGCAGGCGTGATCTTCGGGTTGAGAGTCCCGTTGACAGCAATCGGGGTGGTCGGACTATCGAAGGACGTCCCGTGGATATCCGTGGCATTGTTCAACGCGACCAAATCAATCGACCTAAGACACTTGGTTACTATGAGGCTCATATCAACGATAGGTCACCTACTTATACTTAGAATCAGTGTTGCTATCTCCATGACCGTGACCATCACGCGATAGAACCAGGAAGATGCCTTCGCTAACGAAGTGAATTTCACTCGAGGCAATACTGTTTCCCTTGCTGTTCTGCGGCAACGGAACGACGTACTCTGCCTTCAAGGGCGGTCGCTCCAACAACGGCAGAGACACGTCGTATGCCAACAGCCTGGTGAATCGTGAGGTAGAGTCATCCAAGCCACCATCTTGCACAGTAGCTGACTGAAGCATGGCCCATAGTGTGTTGGTTGCAACGTCGAGTGTAAGACACTCGAACCCTAGGAACACCGTTAGCCCGAAAAAGGGAGTGATGTCTCATATCACTGACCTTGATTGCCGACTCGTCCAGTATCCGGTCCCGTAACTGAGGTGAAGTTTATGGCTCCATCAATACGAGGCACGATAGCACTTGGGGGCTGGATAGTCTGAATCAGATTGCCTGCTGCATCGAACCTGTAGATGTATGGACCGTATTCGTCGCTGACCCAGGTCCTGTAGAATATACTCAGTTAAGTAACTCATGTTCAGGTAGTCAGTTACTTACGTTCCATCTGAATTCAGAACAATGCCCTCCGAGTCCATAGTAAGATGGTTGAATGTTTTATTAGGGATTGGCATCACAGGGTCAGAAATGGCAAGGAGGGGGAAGCCCAACTCGGCAGGTCGGACACCGAGGGCATCAAGGCCGCTTGTCTTCGTCTCGCGGCGGTCGAAGTACAGGAGAGTTTTTTTGTAGTCCAACTGGAAGGTCTCTTGTGCACTTGCAAAGCTGAGATTGGAGGTACTATAATAGGGCGTCATCACAAAGTCCACCGTATGCTGACGAGCTTGGTAGTTGATGGTGCCATCGCTGGTAGTGAAAAGAAAAAAGAGTGTAAGAGTCGTTTCTGATAAAATTGGACGTCTACTTACATGTTGAAGCCTCGATCAGGTTGCACGATAAGAGTACCTGAAACTAGTGAGGACGCTGACTCAAGGAGGGACTCTAACATACCACTGAATGACCCGTTCTTGAGCTGCTTGAACGAATTCTGCTTCAACGCTATCGCACTCCCGACGCCACCAAACGTCTCGCCTAATGAAAAGCATAAGCGTCACCACTAAAATGAAGGTGAAGATACACTGACCTGTAGAGTCTCTGAAGTCTGAAGGTATGAGTCCGAATGCAACCAGACCCTGAAAAAAGAATAATTAATTGCTCGAATATTCGCTGAGGCTCTAGCTGGGGACAAACCTTGTTCACGAAAGTGTGCCCATTCAGGTTCACACTGAACGCAAGGGATGGATCAGGCTCTGAGGTCGACTGTACAGGGCTCGCAACCACAGCGAGCCCGTAAGCGAAGCACACGACCGAGGCCGAGAAGAGCAGCATATCGAGCACATCACTTCTTCTGATGGCAGGGAGCGCTTTTAAGAGACGGTGGGATTGATGGCTAGCGCCGAGCGTCGGCCAGCAGGGATGCACGTTCGCGCAGATCGCAAGGCGCGAGAGAACGAACCATGCTCGTTCCTGACGCGAATTTCATGAAACTCTGGGTGGGTTGAATGGTTGCTGCCCATTCAAGCGGCCGACATGATGAACAGGGTTCGGCAGCGGAAATGGCGCTGGAAGCACTTTTTCCACGGTACCATGTGCCCAGTGGCACGAGCGGGTGCAAATACCCATGACGTGTTGCAGTCGACATTGATTACGAGGGGTACACCCGCTACGCGTGCAATCGTCTGCTGGATAGTGCGCCTAGCGGCCCAAAACGAGTTGAGCCTAGAGATGATTCGCGCGGTATGCGGATACACGCTTTACAACCTACAAAACCTCTTGGTGAACATACGGTTCCGCATCGCGAGCACGGTAATACTCACGAGGAGAAAAAATAGCCCGGTGATGATCAAGAATGATCCATCGGAAGGCTCGAAGGCACCGCGAGAGCCAATTTGCTCATTCAGTAGTACATGAACGAGGCCATCCATGAACAATACAAATTCCGCTCGAGTCCCGCAGAAAAGGGAGTTGCCACGAAAGCTGCGTGCAAGATGATGATGGTCGAGTTCAAGATCATGTTGAGCTGAAGCGGGACCGTTCACGAGAAAAGACGCGTGCGCTTCGGCCCGAACAAGCCGTTAGGGTTTGACGCTCACGCCACATACTGCACCGTGACAGAAAACCGGACCAGAATTAGATATTTTACGGGCGAGAGAAGCAATGCTAGACTAGAATCAACAGGAGACAGGCTAAAATATAACAAAGAAAATACAGAGACCAAGAACACAAGGACACATTACTTTGGCAATGATACGCAGCTATACTCTACTCTCACGGCAGAACCAGAGAGATATGACGACTCAGCAGTGGTTGTCGTAGAGGAACGCTTTGAAGTCTCGCGGATGCAGAGAAAATAGCACCAGTAATACCTCCTCTGTAACCTGGGAAAAATGACGCNGANGANNCNCGTGGNTCNANNACTGNNGCNNGGNNTGANTGNAANNGNGNCNACGNACGACTNNNTGNNCTGAAAGGGCAACGGGCTCAGGACTGGTGACGATCGCGGGAGAGCGGACGAGCGGAGACGTAGTATGAACGGGCTCAGGGGTGCTGACGGGCGTGGGGGTCGCAACGGGTGCGGGTGTCGCCTCCTCCGAAGACTCCGATGACGACTGAGTCAGTGTGTCCTCAGACAGCATGGCCTCTTCCAGGGCCTTTTTTTCTTCATAGTGACGGCCCCACTGCAGCCCGTCCCGGTGCTGGTTCATGATGGGTCGACTGGTGCAGCAGAACCCACAGTACCGAACTTCGCCGTCCTGGAGGTACTCCTTGTTGCAGATCAACCGGGCCTTCTTGCTGAAGGTGCCGTTCAGTACGGACGACACAGAAATCTGCCGCTGCCAACACTTACTGGATTTTAAGATGGTTGTTGTGGTTGGACTTCTGGGTATGGGCTGCACCACAGCCGTCGAATTCACACTGGTAAAGACGACTGGTGTGCACAATGGTGAATATTGCAGCCGCCAATGGTTTGAGTGTAACTCACTCTTTCGGTGGAATATGCGTGTCGATGTGCCTTCCAAACTCGTATCTCGTGTTCACAGGCGTCGAAGTACAACCACGGAACGGACACGGTACCTACGACACTTTATTAGTATTGACTGGGAAGACACAGTAAGGAGAGACGCTGCACCCTTTCCTGTACCGGGCAAATATGAGGCCGTTAATTACATCTAACAGTGAGCGACAAGCAGACATACCAGTTTCTCGCCTGGCTTGACGGGTCCAAATGGCTTGACGGGTGACCTCTTCCTCGGTTTGCGCTGAAGATTAGTGGCCTGTAGTCGCAGTGTTTTCTAAGGTCAGGACGAGTGGCGCGTGTATGAACAGCAGGGACGGACCTCTGTGAGCTTCCGTCCTTTGGGAGAGCCGGGCTTTGGAGAGTTCGTGGCAGAGGAGGGCTAATAGGAGGAGTCAGCGCGGAGACGTAGAAAATGGGCACGGAGACTCACCTTACGCGTCTTGCGCCTCTGTAACACGGCCGCAGAGTTCTTCAGCTGTCGGGCCACTGGCGCCACTGGTGCCAAAGGCTTCATCTCGTAAACCCCCTTGCACTGGGCGGCGCCAGTAGGCGGGGGTGCATAGTTCTGTGCGGCAAACGGTGGCTGGAAGAAAATAGCCATTGGCACGGAAGTTTAGATGGGTGCAAAGACGAACAAAAGGATAAAGGGCGATGGGGAACAAGACTGTGTTAGGGAATCCCCTTCAACTTCGTTCTTAAACATGGACCTGGATCACATCTTTCCAAATCCGTACCCTTGTTTCGTGAAGTCCGCTTCGCTAGCCCAGATACGAAGGCGTCAAAATTTGTCCTCTTACAAATTGTTTTGCCGACCCTCATATCCCACGATACGAGCACAATCGGTCTAGTCATCCTCGTCGCCCGTGATGGTCCTGAGTGGCACAGCCAATAGCTTGATGGATATCCGCATTTATCGCGCTGTCAACGTCCGTACGACGCCTCGTGTGAAGATGGTGAGAAGAACCTAGGCTTCTGAGGAAGGACCCTACGCAACTGATCATGGCAAATGTCAGCCTCGCGGTGACTTCGAGAAGATGACGGTGATACCTTTGTCTAGGATAGGCATAGTTCGTTCGGCGACCGTGCGCGATAATCGATTGCAGGAGTCGGCGAAAATGGGTCACTGGATACACGGCGCTGATGACAAGGGAGCTCCGGAGGGACAAGGCAAATGTGTGGGAATATGAAATAACCTTCGCACACCGTTACAGGTCCAACAAGCACAGCTGCGTGTTGTACGCGCGTGAACTGCGGTGTAGCGGGAACGGAGGGAAGGAGAGGATCACGACGAAAATTTGGAAAGCCCCGTCGTCGGCGGAGAACCGATGACTTTCGAGTGCCACCTGAGGGGCGAGACAGGGCTGCCATGAACAGAGCAGAAGTCGTGTGAGATAGATGAGACTTGCCTCGCCGACACTTGAACGCCGCCGAGCTTGTACATAGAGGGAGAGGCAAGGGAGCGGTCCGCACGCAGACAACCTCCGCGAGATCGAGGAGGACGATACCGTTGATTTGTCTGAGACGCCGACCGAGAGCCGATGTTACACGACAAGAAAAATACCAAACACATGACACGCTAACGCTGTCTGTGCCCACCACCTTCCCCGTTGTATACGAGAATCCTCATGTACGCCCCCTTCATACCTACGCGCTTTGGACGCGTGTATAACGATAAAACCAATGCGCGCCACAATTATTGGGTTTCCGGGAAACCGACCACCGCATAAGACTAGCATTGAACAGTCGGTTACGTCGCAAGCGCAGCATGCCCGTCGGTTTACAGGGCGCTGCGTGTACCTGTCCGGTGCTAGTCTTATTGCGGCACCGATGTCTTGCCCATCTAAATTCAATCGCAGTCAGACAGTCGCACAAAGATAGATGTGTGCAGGGACGTTCCAGCTAACTAAAGACTCACAGGGAGGCTTAGCATGCTCGGTTCAACGGAGCCAGTACGCAATGTATGGGTCCAATCTTATACACGTCTGTGAGTAGCATGAACTGCTCAACGTCCGTTCTACCACAGTGGGCAATATCTGAGCAGAAATTCGACAGCATGCGTCCGGGCGAGATGACGAGGGGTATCAGCTTGGTGCCGACTTTCCTACCTAATTGATGCAACCTTTTCAACGGCGGAAGAACTGAACACAATGCACCACATACTTTCTAGTACGTGGGGCGCATTGGGCTTCATCTATCCCGGCGATCTGACTCTTCGAATTCATTAGCAGCGCCCAATCCGTCGGGAAATACTTACATTACTCGTCGAACCGCCGACTGGCATAGCTGGTACACATAGGAAGGACACCCGATGCGGACATTCATAAGAGAGTAGTAAGTACCACAACATCTAGAACCATACACGTTCGATGTTGATTTGAATCCCGTGTTAAGTCAATCGTTGTGCTCCTTTCCAGGGTGGCATACCCCCGTATGGGTCGTACCAAGTGCAAATCCCATCCTCTGGAAGGTGCTTCAAGATGTTGTCGTGATTCTTCTCACCGATAGAACGACATATAGTTGCTCTTCACTCTGCATGGGGATGGTTGAGTTGAGTGTATCAAAATGAGGGGACACACTGTTGTACTCATATGACAAGCTGAAACCCGGGGAAATTTCCACCCTTTAGTCTCCCAGTTCCAATTTTTGAGCATACAGCGGAAAGGGCGCGAAGAACTTCGCGCGTCGGAAGGCGACTCCCTATCTTGTGCCAGGTGATGAAGCGACGGCATCTTTTGCTTGCTTCACGTAGTAAGTCCTGGAGCAACATTCGTCGTGAGATATTTGACATGCTTGTCCGATAGCTAGGAAGTAAACCCGACGAAGCCTGCGAGGTAAGGCGGCGGGCAGAGATGGTGGCCCCAGAACTCGGATCTCTCGTCCGTCCGTCCGTCTCGTCGCGGGAGATGATAAGCTACCTCGGGGCTTGCGACT
>JANHOG010000757.1:0-12184 GCA_027627325.1 Phlebia brevispora
AGAGCGCCGAGTCGTACTCACCGAATGGCGATATCGCTCAAAGTCCTTATGGCACCTGCAGATCCGATGCAACGTGTGATGGCCCGGGCATAGTATAGCGACTGCTGGGACATTGAACGGCTGGCGGGGTGGCTGCGGCGTCGAGTCTGAGGGCGGGAGTGAAGGAGAGCGCTGTTCCGAAGAGCACCGAAGAAGCACGCGATAAGCGGACCAAATAAGGAAACAGCACTGTGCGCACAACGCTGGTCAGCACTGTGCGCACAACGCTGCTTAGAACTGTGCATCCTTAGCAGGAGGCATTGTTCAACCTAAGCAGGTTCGACGCCCCATCGTGCTCAAAACCCCCCCCCATTGCCCGGGGAAAAAATTCATTAGCCGTCGGTGGTGTTTCGGACTCTACGATACGGCGTTCCGCTTGTTCCGTGAGTTCCGCGTGATTCGGCACTTACTGTGATGCGCCTCGTCGGGATAAACGCCCAAGAAGCACAGGGGGCACGCCGACGTCCCGCCCTTCCCATGATATCAGTGTTCGTATTGCTCGATTCCGCGCACGACGCGAAGTTTGGCTCGCGAGATTGTGAATGATTAAATGAGAGAGAATGGGATAGTATAGCAAAGACCACTAGAACATCTATAACACATGTAGATACACTGCAAAGCAATTACTCCGAAAGGCATGTGAGTACAAAACCATCTGACAGCGAAGCACACGTGAAGTATATAAGAAACAATGAGGGGAATAGGAACAGAATAAGAAGCGACAAAGGGGCTGAGTATCTATAGCGAGTTTCCGGGCTCGAAGTGAGGCCTCGACATGACGCATCGAACTCATAGCGTTCTCCGCTGATCCAGTTGACGGCGGCGGAACCCCAACTGCGAGCTGTTCCCGCCGTCCAGACGAGCGATATTCCATTGTGCACCTTCATTTGCAACTACCGTCACTCACCCATTCCCCGATCTACATATACTTCCGAACCCACGACTCAGATGATGTCTCCAACGTTAACGCGACGTGCGTGCCGCCGCGACCTATACGAAGTCGTGCCCGTCCTGTTACCGAAACGGCAGCGCGTTTGTACAGGATGGATGACGGGACAGCCAGGCAAGTAATCTATCCGTGAAGATATGGGGTATCGACTTACTTGGTCGCGTTGCATGCTCCTGGGCTCTCCATCTTGAACCCGCGCGATCGACGCGTTCGAACGCGTCGTAAAGGCGTGTAAACACAACCGGAGGTACAAACTGCTGTGGGGCGCCGGGTAGTAACTGACATCCCTGAAATTACAGAATCACTCGCCTTATCCTCGCGTCTACAGTCAACCCCCTCCACGACGTCGTCTCCAATGAGCATGTTCAGCACCGTCAAGTAGAGGCCACTGCATCGGCACCCACGCAGAGCCGTGGCAAAAACAAGGTGGACCTTACATCGATTCAATGAAGCGCAACCGCTTACCTTCAAAGTCTGTACCCGCCTCGGTCCCTTGGGGCCTCTGTCCCGAACCTGGGCGATCCATGCAATAGACGCGTCCCACAGGCGGCGTCACTGTATAGTAATTCAGTGCATACCAAGAAAATGCATAGGTGAGCAGTTCAGCTGCGTTAGAAATGGGAAGGGGCTAACTTGCCTGAGTAATCTATAACTACATGCGCGCAAAAATACGATGTGTAATGAAGGAATATAGCGGTGAGCGGTTTGTCTGTAACTGAAAGAGGATAAGCAGAAATTCACCCGAAATATCTATACCAAGCACGACATGCCAGCCCGTATCCCCTCGATCTGCAACATCCGTCCATCACGTATGTAACGGGATGCTTGAAAAAGTTCCAGATGGGGCGAAAGGACGAGAAAGGAAGCATTTTATTTGTTGAGCAAACACAGTTACTTACATTCCAACTCGCACCTACTTAGACCCCTCCTACCCCTCTCGCATGTTGTCCGAGCCCGCGCCACGCCCCCTGTATGTCCCAAATTTAACGGACCTGGGATTCCCAAATATCCACCGAATCCACCGATGGCGAGGCCCAACATCTCGAAATCGAGCCGGACAATCCCTCATGCATTTGTACGCTCAAAAGCCTACGGGTGAAGCGGTTACATCATGGAACCAGCGGCGAGCCCAGCGGTATGTACTGGGTTCGAAAGCGCCTCCAGTGAACGCAACCGCCACTTCGCCAGGGGTTCGCGCTCCCAAGCGGGTACGGTAGCGAGTTGCGCCTTCGTCTATAGGCCGGTGATTTGAAGTCAGCTATGGTTCTCCACACAAGACTCGGACAGCGCTGCAGTCTGATGTAGTTGTCCACCACGGGGTAGGAAAATGAATACTGTTGTTTGCATACCAGCTAAACTGGACTTTGACACAGCGCATATTGAAGTTGGCCAGCATGTCGTCTCTGCCCTCTGTGCACGAACAAATTTCTCTCCACATCTCGGGACACTGTGGATTCAGTGCACACGCGCGAGGGCAGTTCACAGACCGGTCACGAAGGACGGCTGGCCCACATGTACACTTCGCTACTCATATGGGATCATATCCCAAACGTCGCGGATAAGGCCGTCGTCCATCTCGAACCATCTTCGCACGGGCTTGAGATCCCTCGACACCAGTCAATCGCCATTGAGCTTGATGGCTCTGGTGATGGGTTCAGTCCATATTCCTGGTGGAGCTCAGCCTTCAGCGTAGAAGTGACGGTATGCAAGCTCTGACCTTAGTACAGGTCACGAACCGTACACGACTCCGTCCGGACGCCACCTCACATACCTCTCGCTAGCGACGAGACAAGAGACCATGAATAAGAGTCTGAATACCGCGTCATCTAACTCACCCACTCCTTCGCGCTCTCCCGCCGAGTTGGCATCGAGCACACCATCCCCGAGGACGGCACGAGCGCGTCTCACCGTCCCGACTCTATCTGGTCTGCTTCCCATCCCAGGCTATCCATTATTTCACTCAGCTTCGACTGCTCTCAGGGCGCCCCTAGCGGCGACCACATCCCTCTCTCTTTAAAACTCTCTTCCACGCGCGATAACGGGCGTTCATCGCAAGTTTGTGCATACAAACTAGTATTTGGTGTCGTCTGTGATAGGTTTTGTACAGTGCAAGCAAGGCGTTTTTTTCGTGCACTCAACCAATGCGCAACGCCAAAGGGCCTTCTCTGCCAAGCACCGAACACACACGCAATTCAGATATCAGCTCCCAATAGTAGACAGACCTCAGCGACGTACACATGCAGACTGATCTCCGCCAGACTGAGTGGTAGGCATCACAAAATACAAACTACATGCACATACGGTAGCCTTCATTACCGCGAAACGTTGAAGGAATACTTTCCTGGTTCAGAACGTCAGTGTACAGTAGCGGACAGCCCTCAGGGACCCACTTTTACAATTTGACACCCGTGAAATCGAGTCGCAGAGACAAACGTAGGTCGCACCGACGTGTGGCATCATGTAAATCACTTCAATTGCGGAACCAAATGAACAGAACAGACAGACATAGAGTTTTCCATGCAAGCTACTACATACAATACCGACGCTATATGTGGTATGCCAAGCTTCCCGGGTGTCAAGAGTCTCGCCACTCAGCATTCCGGCTCGTACGGACATTCTACATCATCCTGTCGGCGGGTGGGCGATGAGACCGACGCTACGAGAACGGCGCTAGATGTACTTACGACGTTCACAACGTTTTTATCGAATTTCGCCCTGCACCGATCCAATAATCGTTCGTATCTGTGGACCTCCCTTTCGTACAATCAGTCAGGTACGGAGAGAACATGACACATGACTTACTTCCATGCGTATGCAGCACGCCCTAACTTTCCAAACAATTCGCATTTTAGTGCCGTACAAGACCACATTTTCTTGTAGTATTTGAAGAAGCGCACAGTGCGCCTCATCTCCTCCTCTAAAAGGCGAACCTCTTCTTCCCATTGAGATTTTGATGCGCTAGACCTGAACCAATATACACGGAACGCTGGAAAGGCGGATCTGTCAGTGCGCATGACAACTTTGAGGTACTGTTCCTGACCTTCCACAAAGCACGCACGATGGCTGTCGTCCCTGCTGGAGGAAATGAAGTCCCATCGCTCCCAAAGCCAGGAAGGCAGCACCTTGCTCTCGCCCAACTTTGCCCGCATCGCCGCCAACTCTTCATCCGCGGAATACATCGTGAAGGGCTGGATATCGGACTGACGAAGCTCTTTGAAGACAGGGTCACCTTCCTCCATGCCGAGCGCACGAAGCGCAGAGTACGTGCACCTGTACGCATCTACGGCCGCGCGCATAGACTTCCATTGCCTTTTCGCCGCACCCTGGGCCCTTGTGACCAGTCCCTGACCGTGCACGTTATACTTCACTTTCATGACACCGTAATACGTGATGAGGTGAGCCCGAAGGTCGTCTAATTGTTCCGCCGCTTTAGCGCGTCGCAGGTTATATTCAACGGACACAGCAGTCTTGAGGATCAAATGATCGCGAATGGCTTGATGCTGCGAAGAAGGGAGGTCAATTCGCAAAGCGTTAACCTCGTGCCACTATTCGCTGCGAGGCCGCTGTTGGAAAATACGTTAGCCGCAGTCGTGGTATGATTTAAATCCTCACCTTATCACTTCCTGGCGCGGTGGAGACTTGTGCAGGTTGGGGCTGATCCGAAGGAGAGCTTTTGCTCTTCTTCTTAGGAGTCGCGGTAGCGCGCTTACCCTTCCGTTTGCGGTTTGACTGATCCTCGCTAGTGTCGTCGTGGGCAGCAGGAGCGTTGTATGTCGTTCGGAGAACCCCAGCGAAGAACATCTTCAGTAGGCGTACCATAAATGTACCGAATTACCTCCTCGCGGTCACGGTGTGGCAGGTCATTGGCCGCTTCCAGATACAACGGTACCATGTACAACGCTTCTTTCTGACGCCAAGACTCGATCTGTCTCTTGAGTGACTTTACCATTTCTTTATTGGCTTCTGGAGAAGAGTCCCCGTACTCGCTCAACTCCACCAGCACCGCCGCCCTACCGAAATGAGATCGAGCGACATCAAAGATAGTGTGCACGCTCACTTCGTCTCCTGCAATTCAATGCCTTTCTCGATCACAGTGAAAAGACCGTGCGACAATGGTGTTTTGATCTCATGGAGTAATGGCTCGTTCGTCAGGGCCTTCTGCGATAAACCTGCGACACGAGTATGAAGAACATTTGAGTCTTGAGTTGCTTCGACACAAATAGTGATCACTTACGAACGGTCTCCGAAGCATCGTAAGGGTTGGCTAAAGTGTCCTTCATATGTTGGTTGCCATTAGCATCTTTCTGAGCGACTTTCGCTAACCACTCCTTCTCTTCCAGCTTCCACTCTTGCAGCTTTTCGGGGCCTAGCTTGTGTTCTTTATTGGTGATCACTTGATATTCTAACGTCTCGAGATGTCCCTTGGCGGTCTCTAGCATCTTCATCGCGTCTGCAAGCTTCCTCGCGAGATGATCCGCTAGTTTATGGAGTTAGACTTTGATGCAGGTCCGGGAACTGGAGACTTACGTGTGCGGTGGGTTCGCTCAGTGTTCTTGTATTCATGAAAGTCGTTGATGGTGTCGTGTCGGTGTCCAGACGCCATCTCTCTGGTGCGCAAGGAGATACCATTTAAGCCAGACCAAACGCGCTCGACAGCTTCTCCATCCGTCATACCCACCCCTCGAAGGTACCGAAATGAATACTTGTAGCGACATTGAGGTGCATGTGCGGGGAGATGAAACTTTCCTATACCCGTGAGGTGTTTGAGGGTGGGTGAAAAGAAGTACTTTAGATGCTTGAACTCATGACGTCTCTTCAAGAGCTCTTCAGTTCGAATGTACCATCTAATACGATACTGACAGTTGATATCGTATGCACTGACAAAGCACGACAGCCCCATGTGTTTCTGAGTACCGGACAGTACGGCGTAGTCGGCATTGGCAAATCTAATTTATGGGAGTGAGCGTGCGATTTCTGAAATGTCGTTGTTCTCACCTTTCACCCTTTTGCAGATCTACGCCCCCGCCCGGGAGGATGAACATGTGCCTGGCGCAGGTAACCCCAATTGTACCCGAAACTGCTCCAAAATGCCCTGCATATCCCATGGCCACGAATTTATGGCAAGTAGAATGCTATCGACCCAGATATGAAGAACGGTACGAGTGGTATACAAGCAGCCAACTTACCTCAACCTTCAACGGACCCAAGGAAGCTATGTATTTCGCCGTTTCTCGCTCATGTGCGAAGTACGCAGCACCCATGGAAAGAGGGAAATCGTTAAGATCACGCCGCTTCTCCTTCTGATTTGATACGAAATTGCCATCCACGGCGTAAAAGAACCAGTCTAGATAGCTGAAATGGAATTGAGCGCGAAACACTTTGGACAGTACAATACTACGTACTCGATGTCTGCCTTCCTGTCCTTCCATTTCGGGTCGATGTTGATTCCAATATGAGGACAGCACGGACACAGCGTCGCTAGAGATCCATGTTCCGCGTCCGCCTTGGGCTCCTGATTATGACGTCTGCATAACTCAAGATAGTTGAACTGCCGGACCGCCATGAGGAACTCGTCGTATCGATCCTGAAGGGATGTCAGGACGAACAAGGTGTCAGAAAAGAGAGCTTACTTCACAATCGCCGGGGAAAAGATCATCTGTGAGGCGAAGTAGGCACTGCATGAAGTCGTGGGCATTCGTGTGCGCTTGAACGGACAGCAATCGGAAGAGTCGCAGCACGTCGAAAGTGAATGCGGTTGTAGGAACCTTCCAGGTCGCTGGCCAAAGCCCGGTATGAATCAATTGAACAAAGTCCGGCGTCGGTTTGCCGAAGGGAGGGGTACAGCTACAGAAACGAACTCGTATCCTGTGCACACCGCGACTGTGTACTACAGTCATCCAGCGATCGTATAACGCGCGATCACAGCGTTTGCCTTCATGTCCTAGGTTGACGATGAGACCGAGTTCGCCCAGAGAACATTTAGCCCAAAATCGATCTCCACGGGTAAGCCGTCGAACGGAATGGAAAGGCATATCATTGTGGGACTGCAAAATGCACTCCTTACAGAGTATCGGGCGATGAAAGCAGTCAGAGCATCGATATACAGAGTCCGGGGATGGAGTACAGCGCTTGGGATCGCGGGCACAGAGACAACAACTGGGAAAGGCTGACAGAGTTGCATCTTCGTAGTACAACACTTCCATCGCATCGCGGGCGTAGTTGTGCTGAAAGTCGTAGATACGACTTGACAGTGTCTAAAAACAATCAGTGCGAGACTTTATACGGATATCGACACAGTGCTACACACCGGAGCAGTCCTCGCACCCGTATTCGCCCCAGTAGTCCCGCCATCGTCCTTCTTGGTCTCGTATTCAGCCGTCTGACACGGTCCTGGGTCGTCTACACCGCCGTCGGTCGCTTGCCCATCCTCCTCGAGTTGTGGTGCATCATCTGAACCAGCATCTTGAGGCGGCTTCAAGTCCTCTGACTTCGAACTGCTGCTGCGCGAGAGACTGAAAGCTCGAGCGAGCCCTATCACAAGCCTTCTGGATAAGGGTCTTGTTTTTTCTTTCCTGCATGGGGATCCGAAAGCCACCTTCGTCCGGGAACCTTGAAAGCGCATAGCTGTGACAGCAGGCCCTCCCTTGTATCTCGGTCCCCTGCTGCACGTCGTGTACACAGTCTGCACCGCAGGCTTCCTGGGTGTCTTCGGCGGCGACGCCTGGAAGTTTGCGGGAATCGGGTAAATCATTCATACGAAAACGCCCTATGTAGCACTGCAGTTCACTATCAGAAAAGATCACAGGCAGAATCAGAACAGTCGCTCCAACAGGAAACTCAAGAACGACGCCAACATAAGGCACTTTAATAGCGTGGATTCGCAGCATAACAAAACTGAAACAGAACGAAGCTGAGAGACGAAGCAATGAAACCAAGGTTACGTTGCGACGGCTCGGAATCAGTGTCCCCCCGTGTATCTCCAGACCCAATTCCGCTGCCACCACCAATACACCGACCCTTCTCCAACTATCCCGACGGTACCCTGCCGTCACTTCCAACTCTTCTGAGTCAGGCTGTTAAAGAACCTAGTATACATTAATATTGGAAACTGTAAAATACAAAGGAAGAAAACATACATAAAGTTAAAGTCGTCACGATCTACGCAACGGGTTTCGGATTGGTTGAGACCGACGTAAGCGAAGGTGAGCGAGATGTGATAGCCTCGCGTCATGCTTGAAGCCGATCCGACTCTCCACAATTCTGGGCGATCTAATGACAAGCAACAAGATCAGCGACAAGGCACATGTGCACACGACGAGGACGTACCATGGCTGTATGCCTGAGTTCCCATCCTTCTCTCTCTCTTAGGGCTCACACACCTTGGTGATGACGCACGCGCACACGCACGACAAAGGCATGACCGGGAGGTGAAGGAAGTGGGGGTATGGAGGGAGGCCTAAGAAAGGCGGATGTTAAGGAATAGGAAGGTCGAGGAAGAAGGTATCGCGCTCGTATCAAGGCAATCGACTGAGTGGGGGTTGTCAGAGGTTCATTGATGTTCTCGACGACCTGCAAACTGACCTTCATCCACATACTGGCGACGCGTAGTCAACCATCTCACCTGCGCGTAGCACGGTGAGCGGGGGGAAGGTATCACCCCGCCTCGCGGCGGGGGGAGGTCTCGGGCGCGTAGACCGATCTCTGGGGAGCTGAGCACAACAGAGCAAGTGATTTATAGACTTTGGAGGTCAGCGCTCGTTTTCGAACTGAGCTTGATGTGCCAATTCAACGGAGATGTAGGGGTTGTCAACACTTCACACGGCGTCGACAAGATTCTCACGCTTTTGTCATCCGCAAGTTTACGGTCGATCTCGTGCTCAAAGGTAAGCAGACTTCGTCTTTTCGCTGAAATTGAGCACTTCTGACTGCAATTCACAGGTGTGTAACATCCTCGTCGAGTCTAACATGCAGAAGCCATGTGAGCCACCTTGGGCTAGCCGTCTATGCGACGGCTAGTTTTAAAGGACGGTGTACGAGAGAGTCTATGCGCCTCACTCGCACACTGTGCGTCGAAGTCTGGTCTGCGCGACCGTTCGACGATGGTAGTACCTGGTGGAAGCAGAACAGCAGGAGAGGGTGTTCTCCGGCGGGAGCCAGCCGCGTACGATGTCGACCGTACAGGCCCTCGCAGACGTAGGCGTCATGAAATGCGAGTCGTTGAATACTTAGGGTTTCTCTAGTTATTGCCTACTGTTGAAGATATGCCTGAAGATATTACGCTTGACGACCTTGACCGGGAGCTTCTGTCTCTGGCCGAGACTTCTACACCCACGATGCCTCAGAACCAGCCTTCAGCGTCGCCTGCCACGCTCCCACCACTTTCTCCCTCCGAGTGTCCGTCTACGCCGGCTATGTCTCTCGCCAGCGTATCAAGAGGTGGTTCTCCGGTTCCTCCGGCATTCCTTGACGACGACATTGAAATGAGGTTCGCGCAAATGGAGGGGCCTGTACTGTACCGTTTGCCACGTTTTCCGCCCTCCAATCGTGAGTACCAGAGGCCTGCCTTTCGTTTGCTGGTTACTCATGTTCTCCTGCAGGCGCCCTCACCTTTATGGATGGTCTTGTGGGCTGCGAAACTTACGACAGAAAGTATATAATTACTTCGCCAAATATGGAGTTTATCCCTCAGCCTGTGTATGGGGAGGTTACCATCGTGCGGTTATGGAATGGTCACTTCGGGGTTTACGACCCTATTATGTGGCCGCAACTTTACATCGAGCAAAGCCGATTCAGGTGGCTCATGGCCATTGCTCGTAAGCCGACTGACCCTCAGAGCCCTTGCATGCCCATCTGGCGGCCTCTCCTCACGGATGATCTCAGAGCCACTCCCAACTCAGTAACACACAATTTTTTCGTCGTAAAGGAGGCTCGCCAGGCTGATCTCCGTTCCCTGGTTGACGACATGTCGATGAGGGCGGACAGCTTCATACAAGAGAACGAGAAGCAGCTCGAACTGGAATCCCTCGTCACATCTATGAAAGAAGTGTTTCAGAGACTTCTCTTTCCCTCCTCGCAGGCCGACCTCGTGCGCCAGTACTCCTGCGTTCAACGGTACTGGCTGATGATCGACGCGTGGATTGAGTTTCACGTGCACGTGTTCAAAATATACAAGTTCTCCGACCCTTTCCTCCGCCCTCGACCAACCGTCCGCACCGATCTAATGGGTGCATTCACAAACAAGCCACACGTTGCATCTCGCATGTTCAATGCCGGCGTCCCCGTTTGGTTCATGAGGTTTCCGGACCAACTTACCGGCAGAGAGGCTGTCAGAGACGTCGTAGATCTGACCGTTGCGGACTTTCGGATGGACAGCGGAATATTTCCGAACACTCCCATATTCCAGGGCTGGGCCGGTGAGAAGCATATGATAGCTATCGCCACCCATGCGCACGCGTACAAGGACTTGGACATCATACCTCACGGTGAAGTGGTCCCTCAAAGACGGCAGCTAGCTGCCACATCAGCCATCGCGCTCGCTACACGAGCGATCGCTCCCACTGCCGCACAAGCAATCGCATCCGTTGCGCCGGGTCCTTCTAGTTCGGTGGAGCGGATACCCCACTCTACCGACTCCCGTCACGAGCCGTGTAAGTACCCACTATGAAGTATGCCATGAACTGAGCTGATCCCTGTTGCAGATCCAAAGTCAAACCCAACGAAAGCGAAAACAAAGGCGAAAGCGAAAGCGAAAGCGAAAGCGAAAGCGAAGGCGAAGGCGAAGGCGAAGGCGAAGGCGCAGAACCAAAAGAACCAGAGCACGGAGCAGAAAAACCGAGACACGGAGCAGATGGATGTAGATGTGGCGCAGGAAAATCAGAACATGGAAGAGGCAAAGATGACGCCAGCAGCCGCGCAGAGACCGAAAACGGGTCTCACGCGCACCAAATTCGAGGATCTGTCTCATCCCATTTGGCCTCCGTGCATTCCCGCCTGGCAGAGTGCTTTGTCGCGCATCGACCAATCTCAGACAGTAGTGCCGCATCACGCTGTCTGGCAGTACTGGGTGCCAGATGCCACCATATTCGCCAGTACCAGAGCGGAAGGCCGTCTCGAGCAGTACCTGACGAACTGGCTACGTGCGCGTGACGCCTGGTTCTGGATCCTAAACCACGAAGCGATGGCCAAAAAGTCCGTTCGTCCCCTTAGGCCCCAGGAGTGGCGCGATTACTTGAACGTGACCGAATTCGCACTCGATCCTCTCGAGAAACCTACTAAGTCGTCCGAACGCCGCCGCGAAGTCTACCGTGTGTTCCAGCGCGCTCTCGGCGTGGACAAAGTTTTTGAAGAGACGGCGCAGGAGTTTCAGTGGTACAACGAGAAATGGGAGCTGAGCTCCTCGCAGCAAGCCCGCGAAATTCTATGGGAGCTGTGCGAGGTCGGGTTTCGCTGCGAGCTCACTGAGCTCGACCAGCACTTGGTGCCGAACGGGGCCCTGGACTCCGATGTCTTTGAGCATGTGGAGACTTTCCGCCGAGGAAGAATACAAAAAGTCTTTGGAAGCCGGCCGCTTGTTCTAAACGCACTCCCCCTCAGTAACGAGGGACTCGCAGCAAGCGATATCAGGGATCGAGTAGACAGCCTGGAGGCTTTGCGCGCCATCATGCGCCGTTGGCCGGATGTCCCTGAACACCTCAAACTATTGCCGCCTCTAACGGTCGCTATGAGTGCTGATGAACTGGCCAGAATAGAAGTCATCCTGTGTTCGCATTATACGCAGAGATTCTACAATGTTGCGGGCCGCGCCCCTACTTTACCTCGTCGATTGAAGGACATATTAGCTTAGTTAAGTAATCATTATTTTCGCAACTTTCGTTCATGTAGGGTTACGTTGTTTGTTATGTCGATAGTGTGTATTATCAAAGTAATTGACGCGAAGGTCGTGAATGGCATTCAATGTGGTGCGACAGAAATACCATGTGGCGCACCATCGACGGAACATGTATGTAGAAAGGTAGCCAGCCCAGCATGTGAGTAGCCCACGCGTGTAAGTGTTATCGCTCGCTAACAGTTCAATTTGGTTTTCGCATAGACTAATGCAGGGGTACGGCAAGACAAGGTAAGCCATTCTGATCGTGATCAGAGCTTATATCCGTCGGAGGCCAGCACCGTTGGGACGCGCCGAAACACTGCAAGGAA